>JAADXF010000121.1:0-42451 GCA_023337575.1 Pythium chondricola
TATTGGCTCACGACACGCCATACCTCACCATAGCGATCGCTCGAGACGACGCGATTTGAGGCCCAGCAGCTCACGCGTCAACTGCAGTCACTGCAGGCGGCACACGCGGCCACCTGGAGCGAGACCAAGCACCAAGCGATGATGGAGCGCCACAAACGCAGACGCGTCGAGCGTGAGTGCCACGAACTCCGCGACGCGTTGGACGAACAGCGGCGCTTCTTGCGTGGCATGCGGTTCATGATGGACGTGCAGACACGACTCTCCACCGCCGTCAACCTGTGCCGACGCTTGCACACATACACTCGACTCCCTCGCGAAATGAGTGCACGAATGAACGAGTTCAAGGCGGTCGCGGCCGATACGCGAAGCCAGTTCGCGCTTGACCTGATTCGACGCGAGACGGGTACATTGTCACTGGACGCTGCGTGTACGACACCAGTCGTGCGGTCCGAGTATGTGGACGACGGTGGTGGGCTGTGTGTCACGTCCATGAGCGTGTACACGCTGGACACGGATGATCTCGCCGCAGTGGTGCGTGGAGCGCGGTCGGCCGTGCATCAGATTGTGTCGCTGTGCCCATCCAACTACGTGTGGAAGACTGTACGAGACACACTGGACCCTGTGGCGCCAGCAACGTCATCCACACTCCAGTTGACCCACCGTGTGCTGGATGTGACTCGCACGGGCCACGGTGACCCGGAGCACCAGTGTAACAGCAACACACTGGTGCATTCTCATACTGTCACCATGCACAAGCAGACGACCGACCATGCGCTGATGATGTGGGATTATGTGGACGACGACGAACTGTTCCCACGCACCGAGGCGGCGGTGCTCTCACGCGAGTGTGTTGGAGCGTACGTGTCGTTTCTACCCGCCATCGACGACACGTTGCATCCTATTGTACTCACACTGCCTACTTGATTCGCGTAGGTGTCTGATCCAACGAGAAATGTGCTCCGATGGTGTGATGCGGTTGGTGGTGCGCTCTGTGGATACCAAGCGCTTCCGTCCACACGAGGCAGCCGAGGGCAGGCCGATCGGCGACTTTGTGTGTCTTTCCGACCACTCGATGCACGCGAACGAACTCTTGTTTCGATCGCTCGTGCTGAACGAAGTGGCTGGAGAAGAAGACAGCAAGTAGCAATTACACGGCAGTGTGACTTTTTGGCATCAATGGGCATCAGTGTTACTACAGTATTTTACATAGATCCCTCGCTCCTCGTGCTCCCCATCGCAGCCATAGAATATCGTACCGAACTTCTACTGCGGCTACTGCGGCTCAACGTCTTGAACGCGATCGGTCGTGAAGCCAGCAACCGCTCGCGTTCACGATGGCCATCAACCACCGCATTTAGAGAGATACGACCGACGATCGTGCTGCTGCTGGTGGTGGTGGTGATGGAGGCCATGGTGCTGGTATGTGTGTGTGGTTGTGCTGGGTTGTGAAGGGTAGCTGGCTGATGCGCTACCTAGCTTGTACTAAGAATGAGGTGAGGTGAGCTGGTGGGCTCTTCACGAGATGGTCAGTGGCTCTTCACGTTGTGGGATGCGACCGTGCAAACAATCGTGACTTGAAGCGGATCCGTTGAGTGACGGACGCCATTGTTAGCTGGTGTGCCACTTGTGTCCCATTTGATCGATCGGCTCCGGGACCATCCTGACAGGATGGTATTCATACCCGTGCCTGCGTTTTGTTGTGTTGATATGTATTGATTGGATTGGCTTACTTTGGTCCTAAATCACCGGGTAAACACGCGTTCTGCGACGGTGATTGGCCAATCTGCTCGTCTCTGCCTCGAATTAAGATCCGTTTTACTGTCGTATTTGATCGCCATCTCCACCTAATCCACCGAATCCACCGTAATCCAAACCTCGTGATCCAAACCTCGTGATTGCCGACACTAATTTGGACCCGGTAAACGCTGAATTAGTTCACATTCGAAAACGAACTGCGATTATGAAACACGAACACCCACCCTGTCATGCGCTTCACAAGCGCATCGAACGATGCACGCCAGGTGACCTTCGACACCTCCACGAGGTGGCACGCCTTCAACCAGCTCACCTCACCTCATTCTTCAATTCACCAGCTCTTGCGCACTTCAACAACAACGACTGCAAGTACAAGCGAGGTAGCACATCAGCCAGCTACCCTTCACAACCCAGCACAACCACACACACACCAGCACCATGGCCTCCATCACCACCACCACCAGCAGCACCAGAACCAGCACGATCGCCAAGACCGCCATCATCGTCGGCGGCAACAGCGGCATGGGCCTCGCCTCGGCACGCCAGCTCGCCGTCAACAAGGTCCACATCACCCTCATCGGCCGTAGCGCCGCCAAGAACCAAGCCGCCAAGGACGCGCTGCTCGCCGCCGGCGCGCCCTCCGTCACCACGTGGACCGCCGACCTGGCCAACACGGCCGACGTCGACGCCGTCGTCACCAAGATCCACGCGCTCGACACCAGCGTCCACGTGCACCACCTCGTGAACGCGGCGGGCATTTTCAGTCCTAAGCCGCTGCTCGACACCACGCGTGACGACTACCGGTCGTACGCGGCGCTGACCGAGGCGTCGTTCCTCATCCTGCGCGCCGTGGCCACGCACATGACGGACCGCCAGATCAAGGGCTCGATCGTCAACGTCGGGTCAATGTGGGCCAAGCAGGCCATCAAGGCCACGCCGTCAGCTGCGTACTCGATGGCCAAGGCCGGGCTCCACGCGCTCACGCAGCACGCGGCGATGGAGCTGGCCGACCGCGGCATCCGCGTCAACGCCGTGTCGCCGGCGGTCGTCAGGACGCCCATCTACGGCGCGTTTGTGGCCGCTGACCAGATGGACGCCACCATGGCCTCGTTCGATTCCTTCCACCCGATCGGCCGCATCGGCCAGCCGGAGGACGTCGCCAAGACGGTCGCGTTCTTGCTGTCCCAAGACGCGTCGTGGGTCACGGGCGCCGTGTGGGACGTCGACGGCGGTGTCATGGCCGGCCGCAACTAGAGCTCTGTTTCTGTGGCGGTACAATACTTGCGAACGCAGATACATAGGCCTTGAGCGCATGGTATTGATTGGATATGGAATACATACACACTCTTGCACCTACGTACTTTGTGTAGATGATCGTATCCATTAGGATAGCGGCGTGGACCGTGGTGGGGGTGCTGTGTGGTGAGACATTGAGAAGGCTTACACTTTCTCATTTGGTGTGCTGCTGGATCTGTGCCAGTGCACGCGGATTACGAGGCTCTACTGGCCGGTGATTTGTGGAAGAGTCCACCACAAGGCGGCCATGGATCCATGGAACAAGTAACAGTAAGGTACTGTATGTAGATCAAGGTGCTGGCTCGCACAGGCCAGCTAAGAGCACCACCGTCGAGGTATCCCCCTTCGCGTTGATTGACTACCAAGTGTGTTCATTTTTGAGGCAGACAGCATGGCACCACTTCAACGTGGACACCCCATCCTAATTCAGTACTCCATGGTAAATGCGTAATTACGCAAGCATAAAAACCTCCTCCAGCCACTCTCCGTTTGGTTGGCCAGAATCAATGGCAGGCAATTGCTACCGGTAGGCAACATGCCCCCACCGACGGCACAATCCATTCGTGGCCTTGGTGGCCGCATTCGACGCTGTAGCTCCCCACGACGCCATTCGTGCGCAGAGTGCGACTCGTATCCATGGGACTCCGATGATGCCTTATCGTTAAGATTTGGAATTACCGACTGAAAACAACAAAAACCAATGAAGATATCAATGGCTGTTTGCTGAGGAATCCCCACCCACGCTGCGCCGACCACGAACCCGAGAATTCCGACGCGACGTGATGAATAGCTTTAATTCTGACACCTCTTGTATGAGTGGCGCAAGCAGCGAGCGCACACAGCGCCGACTCACCGCGTGGGGCGGCGCTCGCGCCCGCGGCTTGCGCTGCGTTGAGCAGAACTATGCTTTCGAGTCTGATCCGCTTCGGCTTCTCTTTCGTGTATCTGTATGTACTAGTATGCGTGTGACCGTGTGTGTGTATGTATACGACTAAGTAGTAGTATGGGACGACTGTGTTTCTGGGATGAGATCACTATAATCTATCTAATAACTTTCGTTCTTCCGAGCACCTCGTGCGGAGACGTGACCCTCTGAGAAACACACCACCAAACCACTCATGCCTTTATGCATGTCTTCCTCATCCACGCGTCAGTTCAATGGCGTCGAATCGGCCAGCACCGCGATGGTCGAGATGGGAAACATGGGGTCTATCCTGGCGGCGTACCGCAACTTGGACGCCGGTGGAGGCACCACTGACTCCGATTCCTGAGTCGGCGTCGGTGCAGACGTTGGTGCTGAGGCCGACGCTGGAGTTGGTGCAATCGCAGTCATCTCGGTGTGGCCAGTTGCCTTGGTCTTGTCCTCCACCACGTCGCCCTGGTGGTGATTGTCAGCGGATGACAGAGGATCCTGCTCACTGGGGGGCGCGGATGTGTGCTCCACGCGCTCCCAGAACTGGCGTACTGTGATCAGGTAATATATTCAGTACGAGGTGCAATGATGCGGGGCGTCCGAAACAATTCCACTCACAGTACGGGTCGGTGGCGGCCGAGGCCTCGTCCGACAGACTCACAAAGCCCATGGAGGTGCCGTTCGTCGCGCGGCAGTCAAACGGCAGCCGATGGAGCACGCCGTGGCCCACCTCGGCACCGAGAAAGCCATCGCCGCCCCACTTGTCGTTTGGTTCGATGCGAACAATCCGCACTTGGTCAATCTCCGTACTATCCGGATACCGTATATATAGATAATCGAAACAGATATGACCCAATCCATCCATCTATCCATCCATCGAAAGATGCGTGCAACCGGACGTACTTGTACACGTATGCCTGGAAGTGACCGTCGATGGCCTCGAGCATCTCCTCGTTCAGATCCTCCGCGTCGCGGAACACGCGCTCGGGCGTACCCAACAAGTAATCCGAGCCAGGACACAGCCCGGCGGTGGCCGCCGGTGAGTGCTTGGCCACATTCTACTCGACCCACACAATCCACACGTCAGCCATGCACCGCCATACTGCCTGAGCCCATCGAGAGCGTATTATACCAGAACGTGGACCAGTTGGTCGTCGGCGTGCTCGTACGAATCGAACCGAATCGTAACCCCGAGTAACCCTTTGCCCGCCCACCGACGGCTGGGCTTGAGGATCAACTCTGCAGCACCCCACACAACATACGAGTCATACTATTACGTATGATCATACGACAGGAAGACGGGTCTCCGTCGTATGCGCACCTCGTATCGTTTGGGATTTGATGTTGTACACTTGGAGTTCCATCGGCTGCTCCTCGCTCTGCGCAATGAGTTCCATGAACGTCGAATCGCGCGAATCCTAGCAATATGATAGCGGCAGTCATATCATACCAACCCATCAGTGATGCGAACCGCCAACAGACTCAACAGCATCGAACAAGCATTGTTCGGAATCGTACCAGTCGAATGCCGTTCGCCGACAGGATAAAGTCAAAGAAGCTCACAAAACCGACGCGAGACGCCGGCGATTCCTCCTGGATACCGAGCACGCGGAAGCCAAAGAACGCGGTGCTGTCGGCGTCGGTGATCTCCTCCTCCTCTCCCAGCGCCACGAAGTGCTCCTCCTCGTAGTGCTCATCGCCCGAGTGATGCTCTAGCGCCTCGGCAGCCTCGCTGATGTCCGCGCTCGAGTGTTCATTCCCCATGGGATCCAGCTTCTACTGTACTGAAGTAGCTTTGTGTCTTCTCAAGTGCCTGCGACATGTCACTACTTGAGTCACTATTGCGAGGTGACGACCGGGTAGTCACGATTTGACGACCAGCTCCCGGCACGGCGCTCCAAGCATGTAGCCGTCCAACCTGCCTGCACCACGTACATCGATCTACACATTCACGCCTTCGCTCTATTACTCATCCTCCTCCATCTCTGCCTCCATTTTTCGGAGCATCTTCAAGATCGACTCGGCCGTGGCCTCGTTCTTAGGGACACCATGGCCCAGGTAGTACATGTCGGCCAGGTTCTTCCACGCCTCCATCGAGTGGCGGTCTGCCGCGGCCTGGTAGTACACGAATGCCTTCTCAAAGTCCTGCTTGACACCCTCGCCATTGTAGTATAGAGCACCAAGGCAGCAGTACGCGTCCGCGTTGCCAGCGTCACCAGCAGCCTCGTAGAACTTGCGTGCCTGCTCCAGGTCACGGTCAAAACCATCACTACCGTGGAAGTAGATGTCGGCCATGCAGAACAGCGCGTCCTCGTCACCTCCTTCGAGTGCCTGATCCAAGTAGTGGAGGAACTTGTGTCGGTCCGGCTTGATGCCGCTGTCGTCATCGCCAGAGCGGTACAGTTGGGCGAGGTACAACTGCGCACCCGTGTGCTCATTCTCAGCAGCGCGCTCGATCAGCATCAGCGCCGACGTCATGTTCGGCGGGATCTCGAGCTCCTCGTCACCCGTGTGAAGCAACTGGCCCATGAAGAACTGCGCCGACGTGTCTCCTTCCTCCGCCGCACGCACAAAGTACGGAATCGCCGCACCGCGGTTGGCTGGGAACGGTGGGTGGGCATCCTCTTCGCCTTCGTACAGCAGCATACCGATGTTGAACAGTGCGTCCGGGTGCGGGTTCTTCTCCACGCGAGGTGGCGTCACGCGAAAGTACCACTCGAGGGCATGCTGTACGAGTGGTGGCTCCTGTGAGAGACACAGGTTGCCCAGGTACACGTGTGCGTCGCGGTGGCCATTCTCGGCCGCGCGGCGGATCCACTCGACCGCCTGCGTCGAGTCACCGCTCAGCTCCGCCTTGTCCTTCTCCTCCTGCGCCAACGCGCTCAGCGGACGCAGCGGCGCTTTTGGGTCCAGTAATTGCTTGAGTGCGACGCCGAATGCGCGGTCCAAGTCGCTCTTGGTGGCACGGTGCACCAGCGTCGTGGCCAGGCGACTACCGGCACTCATCTGCTCGCCACTCGCACGCTTCGCTAATAGGTACTCCTTGTAGCTCTGTCGCGCACGCTTACGGATCACTTTGATGTCCTCTGGTTCATCGTCGTCGGATACGAGTTGGCGCTTGGCCTCGACGTCAAAGAGGAGCTGCTCGTCGTCGTCGTCCTTGTCGAGCAAGGATCCGAGCATGTACTGCGCATCCACGATCTCGTTGTGTGCCGCGATGCTCAGGTACTTCATGCCCTGGTCCATATCGTTCTTGTCGATGAATTCCCGCGCCTTTTGGAACGCCGCACGACCAGCTTCGAGGTCGATCTCGTGTGTGGTCGTGGCGGAGCTGAAGCGTCGGATGCCGAATGCATTTGGCACCGTTACTGCAGACCGCACAGCACTGGCATTGCGTGTAAAGAGCGCTGATCCATGGTGCGATGCAATAGCGGTGTGGCGTGCGGTAGAAAGTGCAGCGTGGCGTGCCGCGAGGCGACGCAAAGCGCTCGTCGAGCGGAGCATTTTCACGTGGCGAGTTTGTGGAGCGCGTTCGAATTCGAGCCAACCATGTTTGCACAAAAGCATGATGTGGACCACATAAAAGTGGACGCGAGGAGTGGATCCGTTATTGGTGGATCCATGCTGCAAATTGAAGCCATGTCGTGAAGCAGGAATAGCTCCAGGGCGACGTTGTGCGGTTTCGCATGTTGGGTTTTGCCTGTCATTCTTCGAGAATGCGACACCAACGGCGGCTCGTGGCTGCAGCTCTACTAGCGCTGGTTGCGCTGCCATCTCTCGTGCGTGCATGCTGTCCGAACGCGTGTAGCGGCCACGGCAAATGCGTCAATCAAGGCAACGGCTGCTCCTGCCGGTGCTTCACGGACTACGTGGGTGGTGACTGCTCTCGTCGTACGTACGCTGCAACTGATCGTTCAATCAACCGTAGCTTGGTATTCTCATCGGTTGCATCGTATCAGGCGCGTGCCCAATGGGCCCAGCGTGGGGTGACATGGCGCTCGCGACCGACAGAGCGCACCAGCCGATGGTGTGCTCTGGACGCGGCGTCTGTGACTACAACAACGGAAGATGTACCTGCGACGCAGGCTTCACAGGTCTCGCGTGCAATCGATGTACGGTATCGCGAAGGTTGTGTGTGTGTCCTGTGGCGTGACTGATTAGATTGTTCTTGAATCAGTGGCCTGTCCGAATGACTGCTCACAACGCGGTGATTGCCGCTCCATGAAGTTCCACGCGTTCCGTAAAGACAGAGGCCTCGGTCAAGTCTTCCGATACGACCACGCATGGGACGCAGACATGATCTATGGCTGCGTGTGCGACGATGGCTTTGAAGGCGGCGACTGCTCGAGGCGTACGATTGTGTCATTGCTTTGGATCTGCGCTATCACTCACACCGATAGTGTACAGGTCGATGCGCCACAGGTGACGACCCTCTTACTGGTGCAGCCACTGACACACGCTTCGGCTTCCAGAAGAACGAGAAACAGACCATCGCGTGCTCGGCGACGGTGAGTACTCTAAGGAACAGGACATGCGATACAGCTTGCTGACGTATGGCTCCTTCTCAGGGTGGTACCTTCACGCTCTCGTTCCGAGGCCAGACCACCGTCCCGATCACCGCCACCGACCGTGCCGACGTCTTCAGCCAAAAGCTCAATGTACGTGTGTCTGTATTCACTGATCGTCTCCAAGAGACTCACATTCGGTATGGTGGCTAGGCCCTCCCTACACTCACAGGCGCCACTGTGCTGTACTCGAGCACTAGTACGACGGCGTGCGCTGCCGACGGCAACTTTGTCACGATCGAGTTCACACAGAACTTTGGCAGCCTGCCGCTGATCGTCGGCGACGGCGCCAAGCTCGTCCACGCCGGCATCAACGCCGTACCGAGGCTGCTGATCTCCAAGGCGGAAGAAGGCACGAAAGAGAACGATGCGTGCTCGAACCGTGGACACTGCGACCAGACCTCGGGTGTGTGCACTTGCTACACGGGCTTCACCACCAGCAACGGCCTCGGTCGCTTTGGCGATCGTGGTGACTGTGGCGCGGCCGAGACCACGATCACGTCGTGCCCCGGGGACATTCCATGCAGTGGCCATGGCTTCTGCTCTGGCTCGCCGCAGTTCCGCTGCTTTTGCATGAACGGGTGGACATCAGGCGATTGCTCGGTACGCACGTGTCCTGCGGGACTCGCGTGGTTCGATCTGCCCATCGCTGAGAACCGCGCGCATCAAATGGCCGAGTGCTCGGGCGTCGGCACCTGTGACATCACCAAGGGCGAGTGTATGTGCCCCACGCAGTTTGACGGCGCCGCGTGCGAGCGCATGAAGTGTCCGGGCGTCGACGTACCGTGCAATGGCAACGGCCGGTGCCTCACGATGGCGCAGCTCGCGCTCGAGGCTGAACTCAACGGTGAGCCAGTCGCCGTCACGTACGGCCGCACGCCCAACGACCCACGCACGTGGGACCACAACAAAGTGCAGGTGTGTCGGTGCGACCCGGGGTTTGAAGGCCACGATTGCTCGCTGCGTAGCTGCCCTCGTGGCGACGACCCGCGCACGACGGGCCAAGTCCGCGAGGTGCAGACGCTCTCGTGTCGCCACACACAGACCACGACCTTCCGTCTGAGCTTCCGCGGGGCGCAGACGCCCTGGCTGGCGTCCGACATTGCGAGCGCCGACCTCGCACTCGCGCTCCAGGCACTGTCGACCACAGGCGGCATTGTCACGGTGACCTACTCGACAGGAACCTCGGCGTGTACGCTGGCGAGCGCCGCGCTCAACACCATCTCGGTCGAGTTTACGAGTCTGTTGGGGGACGTGCCCCCGCTGCGGGTCGAAGTCACCAGCGTCGCTCTAGTGCCGACGTTTGTGGTCAACACGGACGGCGTTGGCGGCAGCGTGCGAGGCTCCATGGAGGACGCCGAGTGCTCCCACAATGGGCTCTGCAACTACGCGACGGGCCAGTGCATGTGCTTTGACGGCGCGGTGAGCAGCGATGGGTTCAGTGGTGTTGGCTTGCGGCAGGACTGCGGCCACTTGCTGCCGATCGAGGACCCCCTCGCCGGGAACGCACAGGTCCAGGCCTAGTCCATCCATCTATCCATCCATATGCATATACTACGTAGTATATATATACTGGGTATTAGTACACACTGGCCACGCGCCACGACGGCACTGGACCACACTCTACTGATGCGAGGTGATCTCGTCCCATTCGTAGCCGAGTACGCGCGCCATGAAGCCCGACTTGGACTCTTTCTGGGCCGAGCGCATCTTGAACACGGCGTTGCACGTGCGGCAGACGCGCTGCGGGTCCTTGACCGACTTGCCGCCGCTCGTGATGCGGCCGGGAAAGTCCTTGGGGAAGCGGAACATCTCGACCGTGAACGCCGAGCAGTCGGAGCAGCAGACGCAGCCACAGTGGCGGCAGTGGTGCTTGCGCGAGCCAAACTTGAACGACGACGCGCACGTCATGCACGCCTTGCGCGGCTTGTCGTCGATCCACACCGGCGGCTGCGTGATCGCGTTCAGCAGCTTCTTGAGGTACTTTTTCGGCGCGAGCTCGAGTACCAAACGACCCTTCTCGTCCGGCTGGTTGAGGTGCGCGCCGTTGCGCAGCAGCGAGCACGCAATGTCGATGAGCTCGCGCTCGACCGAGACATGCAACAGCGAGGAGCCGTCCGCCAGCGCCACGTTCGGGTCCGCGCCCTTGCTCAAAAAGAGCTCCGTGATCGCCGGGTCCGTCTGGCGCGTGGTCATGATATGGACGACCAATGGGGTCTGGAAGCGCGCGTTCACCTTGTTGACTTCGGCGCCGTGCTTGATCAAATAGTCAACGAGGCGAGGACCATTCTTGCGGTCGCGCGACACCGCAAAGTGGAGCGCGTTGTTCTCGTTGCGGTCCGTCAGCAGCACGAGGTCACGAATGTCGTCGGACTTGCACAGCTCCATGACGATTGCGTAGTGGCCCTTGCGCACGGCGAGGTGCAGCGCCGTCTGGTGGTGCTTGAGCTCACGGAACATCACGTCGGCCTTGAACTGCATGAGGTACTTGACGATCTGGGTGTCGCCTCGGTCGACTGCTTCGATCAGCGGTGTACGGCCGTCCGCGTTGATGATGTTTGGCGTACAGCCAGCTTCAAGGAGCATGCGTGCGATCTGGGCATCGGTTGTGAGGTGGAGCGGCGTGTTCCCATCGTTGTCTTGAGCCACGACGTCGGCTTCCCAGTCGAGCAGGATGCCAACAACCTCGAGGTTGTGGTGCAGTGCCGCGGTGTGGAGAGGAGTACGACCCCGACGGTTTCTGGCGTTGATATCTGACCCATTCTGTAGCAGCTTCAGGACATCGTGTTCATTGCAGCAGTTGGCAGCAACGTGCAGAACCGTATCACCAGGATCCATCGCGACCGACCGAGGCGCCTTCTCATCACCGGGTCCACCGAGAGTCATGCGGTTGCTTTCGCGACCGTACATATCGTTCGAGTAGTCCTTCGTGAAGCGGAACTTGGAGAATCCACGGCCAGACGTCATGCGAGCCGTCGGGCGATCTGGGAGCCCGCCGACGTTATCCGCGTCCTGGTCAGAATCATCCGAGATCGGGTCGGACGATGTGGTGGTACGAGCAGCTTCCTCTTCGGCGACTTTCCTGGCAGCAGCTTCCTCTTCGGCGGCGATTGCAGCAGCCTTAGCAGCCTTGGCCTTGGCCGCAGCAGCGCGCGCCTTCTCTTCTGCCTCAGCCGCTGCACTCGCTGCACGGATCTGTGCTTGCTGTTGTCGGTATCGCTCACGCATGTCGAAGAACTTGATACGCGCCAGGTGACCACGCACTATCCGCTGCATGACAAGAGTCGCGCGTTGCATACGCTGGTACCGACATCGGAGGATAAAACCACGAACCATCGCCTGCATCAACACCACAAACTCGCCGTATCGCTTCGCGAGCTGTGCCTCCACGAACTGGATCGCCGAGCGACGGAAGAATACCTTGGATACACCAACCTGAATGCCCGCGACGTTGTGGCCCTCGAGCTTGTTCTTGGATGAGGCGTGTGAGATGTTCGTCTGGTTCTTCTGCTCATACTCATCGGGGTGTCGCTCTCGGTGAGCCTTGAGCAGGAACTCCACGAGAAGTTGGCAACCAGACTTGCGCTCATCAGGATCGAACAGATCGTCGATACCAGCGCCCTCAGGAATAGCACGGAGAATGGAGCCGTTGGCAAGTGGGCGGTAGCGTTTCAGGAACTGCTGGTGTGTGAGACGAACTGGGTAGCCAGCTCGGTTCACACGCACAGCCTCGAGCACACCACCTGCCTTCAGCTGGTCACAGATGCGCTTGGGGACAAACATTGCTGCCTGGGCGTGGTCGTTTGGCTTGAGACATCGAACGTAGTGGCACGTCGTCACACCAACCGTTTCGATCAGTTCCTTTAGCTGGGATCGGAATTGGGAGCCGATGCTCACGCGACTGGCCACTGTTCGATTTGCTTGACGGAGAATGGGTGCCTGCTTCTTCGGAGCACTCCCCGCCGTTTCCACCTTGAGCAGATTGCGAACGAATGCCTTGGACGATCGTTTGATCAGGTTGGTGATCTCCGGGTACAGCACGTCCTTGTTCTTTTCGCAGAAGCCGAAGGTGTCGTACGCGACCTGGCCAGCGTAGTGGTGGATCACGAAGACATGGTTCGCTTGCTCGGTCTTGCCCGCGCTGAAGTGTGCGTGGTCCTTGTGCTGGCGGTAGAGCTTGCGCGCAAAGTTGCGATCATTACCTTGTGGCACGATGCACTCTTCATCCAATGCCGTGAGCAAACCGAACGGCTTGCCGTCGATGAGCTCGATACACATCGAGTTGTCGGGGAAGTTGATGAAGCTCCACTGGATCCGCTCGCGCTCATAGATCTCCTGTTCGAGTCGTAGAACCGTCAGGTTGAAATGCTGCTGCAGCGTCTCGTTCGCGTAGTTGATACACAGCTGCTCGAACGAGTTGTGCGCGAGGTCTTCGAAGCCGAAGATATCCAGCAGACCAATGAACCCGCCGCGGCCGCTGGCCATGTACGAGTCGGAGGCCTCCATCATTTCGTTGATGCGGCTCACGAGCCAGTCGAAGAGCTTTCCGTAGAGATACCGGGCCAGTGCATCGCGCGAGTTCTCGGCGGCGTCGGGCGCCAGGCTGATCGCATACGTCTCCTCTTTCGCCTGGATCTTGCGGAAACAGATCGCTTCTTCCAGCCCCGCCTTGTCCACCTCCAGGTACGAGAGCACAAACTGCATCGAGTCCTGGCAGTCGGGCGCGATCACCGAGCCTTCCACGCCGGATCCATGGTCGGTCGCGTCGAACTCGAGGTTGCCCACGTGCAGTAGCATCGCGACCGTGGAGAAGATGCTCTCCATGTCGTCGTCACGAAAGCCCATGACTTGCATCGCGCTCTTGAGCACGCGAAACTGTTCCGCATCGTTCACGCCATCCTTGCGCACGACGCACGTGCTCTGGTTCAGGTAGTGGAACTGCGTGGGCTTGCCCAGGTGCCACCGGGCCTTCTCCACGGCGGACGCGCCGGCCACCATCTCGTAAAACACGTGGTAATTCCGCTCGGCTTCGGCCTGGTACGCGAGCCTCACTTTCTCCAGGAGATACGTCTGAATCGTGGCACCCACGAGGCGTCCGCGGTCACTAAACTGCATCTTGATAAACTTGCCAAACCGCGACGAGTTGTCGTTGCGGATCGTGCGCGCATTGCCAAAGGATTCCAGAATCGGGTTGGACGAGAGCACCTGTTTCATCACGGATCCGTCGTCTTCCGTGGTGGTGGTGGTGGAGGTTGTTCCTGGGGACGGAGGAAGCAACGCCGTGTTCACGCCGGAAAAGCTGGCGTCGCTGTGGTGGCGCTGGCACTGGCTCGTCTGCGAGATGGTGGCGAGGTACTGCATGACAAACTTGGTGGACTCGGTCTTGCCGGCGCCGCTTTCCCCGCTCACGAGGATGGATTGGTTGGCGTTGCCCCAGGCGTTCGTCGCCAACGGGTTCATGAGCGAGCGGTAGGCCTTGTCGGCGACGCTGAACACGTGCGGGGGCATGTCGGCGAGCTCGGCGCCGAGCGCGCGGCGGTCCCCGTGGCGGATGTACTTGCGCATGATCTTGTCGGTGTAGATGCCAATGTTCTTGAATGGGTTGATCGCCAGCAAGATCTCGCCCGTGAGCGTGTAAATCTCGTTGATCTTGAAGCGCTCGTTGAGCGTGTGGCAAATGCCCGGCTCATGCAAGTGCGGGAGCTGGATCAGGTCCTCCACGAGGTCCATGTCGTGGCTGTTGGCGAATAATACGTCGGTGGCTTGCTCGCTCTCGAGCGCCGCGACGTCCACGTGCACGGTTTTCTCGGTGCGCGCCTGTGGCCCATCGACCAACCGGAGCGAGACGGCGCGGGCGGCGCCGGGCGCCGTCGCCTTGTCCAGCGTGACCACCACGGCGCGGTGCCATTCGTCGCGCTCCACGTCGCGAAGCCACACGCCGACGCCCTTCTCCATGTTGCCGTTGCTACTGAGAAGAGGGGGGGAGTTGGTGTGGCGGCGTTTGGTTTGTTGGTGATGTTGGCGTCGGTGGATCAAGCTCGCACGCACGTACTCGGAAGAGAGACCCGAGCTCAGAACCCGACTGACTATGAACCACAGAGTGTGTGTAGAATAGGCACGCACCAACTGGCATCCAGAAGCTACAGTGTATCGGAGGCAAGCGACCAACCCCAGACTGTTGGCGCCAACGTCAGAGCGAGTTTCCAAGACATCCGGAACGACGGTGGCCGTGTTGTGTGTGCAGTTCGACCTCCGTAAGTTGATGCCGACGCCAAGAAAAATAACAAAAAACTGAAACCCTACCCCGCTCTCGACCAAACTGAGGAAATTGAGGAAGGACATTCCTTCACCAAACTACTGTATTTTAATTAAAATAACGGCAAACCCTACCCCGCTCAGTGCGTCAGAAGTTCTGACTCAGAACCAAAATCGAAAGCGACACCTCGAATCTGAAATTTCTCGAAACAATGCATCAACTCTGAGAGTTGAAATCTCATCCTCAAGATAGCCTAAAATAGTACGTCTGCGCGCCGACTCTTCCATTCCTTACGCTCCATGTAAAAGAGGGATGGAACGACCGCCGTCCGGCTATCCCATCAACAGTGCATGATAAAGAACTCGGCGACGATGAACGAGACCGATTAATCGCTACACAAGTTCATACAGTACTGAATGAAACCACCACGTCTGATATTGCCATTATTACATACTCTACGTGCCGATCCTAGGGATCTGCGGGACGGTATGCTACGTGACGTGACTGACAGATCGGGCGAACACGGAGACAGAGAGTCTTGTTAACCGAATCGCTGGCTCGCTTGCTTCACGACGGTTCCAACAAACGTTTGGCAAAAGTCTCGGAGCCCGTTGCGAGGTGTCTCGGCAGCTTGCTCGGTCGTGGCCGGCGATTCCTTGTTCAACTGGATGGACGTCTCGCGGTCGACCTCCTTGGCGAGCTCCAAGCGCTTACGTGGCGTGCACGGTCTGCATTCACAAGCATCATTATTGATACTGTACCGAAGAAGGGTGACGCTTACAGAGATCAACGACGCTTACCTTTCCACCTCTGGGGCAACAGTCATCGTAAATGGATTGACTGGGGTGGGTGATCTTGGGCGGGGCGAGAAGCAGAATGAAGCGACGAGATCGAATTTCACCGCGTTCCAAATCTGCAGTTGACAGACGACACACGAGGCATCCTCGTCCTGCTGCAGCTCTGTTGCTTGATGTGGCACTGCTGCAAGCGCGCTCAGATCACCAAGCTCGAACCAAGCGTCTTCGCTGTCATGTGGCGGACCAGAGGTTGAAGCAGGAATGATATTCTCTCATAATCGATAAATGGACCCATATCGAATTTAAAAGAGTGTGGCCGAGTGAATTGCGTTGACTGTGAAAAGGTCTTGTTCGCATGACGAAGGCGACGACGACTGGTGTGCAGGTAGCGCAAGAGACGATCGGCGCTTGCCTTGTGCACTTAGGTAGCCTCGCCTACTTCTTCCCTGTCCATGGATCTTTTCCGATAGTCTCTCGAATCGGCACTGTGATTGGCTCAGTCGCTTTGACGATTGAACCCTTCATCGCACCAGCATGGGCGAGCGGCACAAGAGATGTATGTGTTCAGGCATTGCCTCGAGCGTGGACTGTGAACCAACTTCGTGCCGTTATGTTCAACACAGAGCTCCATATTCTTGCCCTATCAAGCTCCAGACATCGACGCAGGAGAAGAGCACATCCTCGACTATATGGACCGCACCATTGAGTACCGGATGAATCTACAAGAAATCACGGGTCTCACCACCAAGAAGTACTCGAGCGTATCACTGCGCTATTGCTTCTATCGCGACACGTTCCGGCAGCAAGATCCCATTCCCCTCGAATGGAGTGCGACTCGCCTCGGTATCAATCAGCGCCACATTGTGGATGTGACCGAGCAGGCTGCCAAGTACCTAACGAGCACAGGTCTACTCATCGAGGTGGGAGGCAATACAGTAGGAACTCTAGTTGTGTCACATGTGAAGGAACTGACTGTCGTATGTGTGGTACAAGATCACGGGATACAGAGCAGAGCAGCAATAGAGAGTGAGTGCAGTGTTGATATCACAGACGTGTCCTACCTAATCCACACGCTTCTTGTTGCTCGCGGGGAACCATGGGATGAGCGCCGAGACCTGCTTCTGGTAGTTCTTGTACTCTGGGTACTTGCCCACCGTGATGTACTCTGTGAACGCCGTCGAGCCCTGGAAGAGCAACACGAGCAGCACCGCGCCGAGGATCGTCGGGTTGATCGTCACACCGGACGACGCCACACTGAACAGGTAGAACACACACCATTGGCTCTGCTCGGCGAAGAAGTTGGGGTGGCGGCTATAGCGGAAGAGGCCACTGCGGTTGAAGCCGACCTTGTAATCACCCGTGAGCGGCTGCTTCTTGGCAATGAGTGCGTACTTGGTCTGGTAAAAGGTCCACTGCTGCTGGTCCGCGACGGTCTCGAGCATGAGCAGCGACAGAAACAGCACTGCCGCGATGATATCCAGCTCCTGCAATGGCACAGTGCGGTAGGTGTACGCGACGTAGGCTGGAATCGCCGTCAAGTAAATCAGTATGTGCTGGTAGCCCGCAATGAACACGATGTTAAAGATCTGGTACGCCACTGGGTGGAGGAAGCCACGCACGACCGCCCAGCGGTAGTCTTCCTCTTGAAGACTGTAGCCGCCCTTGCGCCAAAAGTTGAACGACAGACGCAGTCCCCACATCGTCGAGATCGTCGCCATGATCAGCAGACGATCGTTCCACACGTTACCATCGTCGAGGTAGGCGCGGTAGGCAAAGTGCCACACGTAGACCCACGGCGTGATCGACCAGAGACGGTCGACGTGCGAGTAGTTGTGGGTGAGCACACTGGCGAGCCAGCATCCAAAGATAAAGACAAAGAGGAGCTGGATGCTGACGGCGAGCGCCGACGCCGACGCATACGGCAGTGGGAACGCGGTGATCGCCTCCTTGGTCGCGGCCTCCACGTGCGCGTACGCCGTGTTCCAGTCCACGATCGCAGTCATGACGGAAATGCGTGTGGTGGTGGTGGCGGTGTGATTTGTGGAATGAGCAACACCGCAGCGGTCGCTTCGCGTTGAGCGGGATGAGCTGCACATTTACTACAGGGCAGCTGACGGACTGGTCGTGTGCGTTGCTTCAACAGTGCAACGCAATCCGTCGCGGTTCACTCGGAAGCAGATCCCGCTGACGGCCATGACGTCACGGCATCATGCGAGAGACAAAGATGGTGTGATGGCCCTCCATTGTCTGACACGCAACCCAATGACCTCTCTAAACCAATACAAAACTCTTGATAGTGGACGTTTTGGGAATCAAAACCTCGACTGAACCTCTATAACATGATTCAAAGCACGACTGTTTGCCAGAGCACAGGTATCCTGCAGATGAATGATCGTGGCTTCCACACGTTCGGGTGTGGCGCTGCTGATGCGCAACCGCTTCAGTGCCTGCACATCGCCCACCTTCTGTAAGGGGACCTTCGTGGACGTTCGCAGGTTCACTACTGTCAGGATGTGCGAGTCATGAACATGACAGTAGTGCTGTACCGAACCGGTGACTGTGCGAGAGCTCATCCAATCGGAAATGTATTGCAGTCCATGCAGTATCATACTATATGTATCCATGCGCGTGTGGCTTGCCGTAGCTTGTGAGCTTTCAATCCATGCGCTTCTCGTTGCCATCAAAGAGCCGTGGAATCAACATCGGAACCTGCGCCTGGTAGATCGTGTACGCTGGGTACTTGCCCACCGTGATGTACTCAGTGAGTGCAATCGATCCCTGGAAGAGAACGATAAGCTGGAGGGCACCAAGAACGGCAGGGTTGAAGGCCACGCCACTTGACGCCACGCCGAACAAGTAGAATACACACCATAGGCACTGCTCCGCAAAGAAGTTGGGGTGGCGGCTGTAGCGGAAGAGGCCACTGCGGTTGAAGCCCACCTTGTAGTCGCCCGTGAGCGGCTGCTTCTTGGCGATGAGCGCGTACTTGGTCTGGTAAAAGTTCCACTGCTGCTGGTCGGCGATGGCCTCGACCTCCAAAAACGAAACGAACAGGAAAGCGGCGATGGTGTCGAGCTCCTGCAATGGCACCGTGCGGTAGGTGTACGCAACGTACGCTGGCAGCGCCAACCAAAACAACAGTACGTGCTGATACGCAGCAATGAATACCGGGATGAAGATTTGCCTCGCGACTGGATGCAAGAAGTCGCGGACCACAGGCCAACGGTAGTCTTCTTCCTTCAGACTGTAGCCGCCCTTGCGCCAAAAGTTGAATGACAGGCGCAATCCCCACATCGTCGAGATCGTCGCCATGATCAGCAGACGATCGTTCCACACGTTGCCATCGTCGAGGTAGGCGCGGTAGGCAAAGTGCCACACGTAAACCCACGGCACGATTGACCAGAGACGGTCGACGTGCGAATAGTTCGCAGTCACCACAGTGGCAACCCAACACCCGACGATACACAGCAATACAATCTGGAAGCTGACAGCCAGAGCGGAGGCCGAAGCGTAGGGCAGCGGGAATGCGGACAAGGCCTCCTTCGCCGCATCTTCGACGTGCGCGTATGCGGTGCTCCAGTCCATGATCGCAGCCATGACGAGAACGAGACGGCAAATTGAAGAATGCTCAAATATACAGGTCCTACTATAGCAACGTCGCTGCCCTCCCATGCGAGGCGGGCGTCTGTAGGCTTCGGTTGTGATCATGATGGAGAAGAAGATGCTGTGATGGCGCCCCAAAAACCTTCATAATTCGTTGAAATGCACTGAATTGTGAGTCTATCTACCATGAAGAGTTGAGTTTGACCTCTATATTATTATTCTGAAGTCGGGCGTGTCATTTTAATTAAAATTGACATATTAAATAATTTTTATGGAGATCGGAGACGGGGAGTGCAAGTACACGATTGCCTCGGCCACGTCTCTCGCGATCAGTGCTTTGCAGTGGATCTGCGTTGGTGTCCACGGCTCGTACCAGTCTTGAGGTGTTGGGGGTTTGGTCTGATTGCACATCATAGTGTACAGGTCTCCTCCGGCCATGAACTCGATCACCACCGATTCGGCAGGCAGTGAACCACTGACAGTCATGCTTGTGTTGACCTCGCTCATCAGGGCCACTACTCGGTGGTCTGCCTCAAAGAACTGATGAGACGTTCCTGGAGCATGCACTGCACAGCATCAGTTATGCAGGCTGCGCGTTGTCCTGTCTGGATTCCAGTCATCTTCATGAGTACGGTGGCACATTAATAATACAGTAGTGGAGATGGCAAGCGTTTGTAGAAGATTTACAGTTGAGTTGCGGAAAATAGGAAACATGTGTAAAATTTCGAAACTGACGATACGCCTCGTCAACCCACAGCCATTTTCAAGCCCAAACCCACTCGACCCGACCTGTTTTTCTTTCATGAGTTGAAGGGGCTATTAACCGAGAGAACCTTGACTAAAATGACGCAGGGCGAGACCTTTGGCGCCGTGCTCGCGGTCGTTGCGTCCGTGATCTCGAACCTCGGCGTCAACATCCAGAAGTTTTCGCATGCGCGCGACGCCCAGCTTCCCGACGCGCAGCAGCAGCCGTACATCCAGCGGCCGCTGTGGTGGCTCGGCTTGACGCTCGTGATCTTGGGCAGTCTTGGCGACTTTACGGCGTTCGGTTTCGCGACGCAGTCGCTCGTCGCTGCGCTCGGCGGCGGCGCTACATTAGTCGCGAACGTGTTTAGCGCCTACTTTCTCAACAGGGAGGCGTTGTATCTGGTGCGTTCTGTTGGTTTCCTTCGGACATATTGAAGTTGGGTTTCCGCTAACATCTTGGTCACACAAACAAAAAAACAGACCGACCTGGGCGGCATCGCGTTCGTGATCGTTGGCGTTGTATTGATCGCATTCATCGCTGAACCGAACGCCGAGTACCCACTGCCCGACCTCGAGAAGCGGTTCGTTCGCCAAGGTGGGTGGATCGAGCGATCGATTGGTCGCGCGATTGGACGGCGGCTTCGATCTGGATGGATTGATTGATTCCTTTTGTTGGCGTTGCATTAGAATTCGTGGCGTACATTGTAATTGTTGGCGTGCTCATCGTCAGCATGCTGGCGACCATCAAAGGCTCGGTCGCGAACCGCCTCAAGAACCAAATGCAGTCGTCCAAGCGCAAGCAAAAGCAAGTGCTCCAGCAGATCGAGAAGCGCATCGAGCGCATCGAGCAGCGGCTATTCACCATGGAGGAACAGTTCAGCCACCATAAAAAAATGAAGGAACAGGATGGGCGAGACGGCGGGCGGAGTCGAGAGGGCCGCAGCTCCCCCGTGCCGCCCAAGTCCAAACACACTGACAACTACGCAATCGGAGAGCTCCTAGAAGGCGTGCAGAACCCAGCACGCGTACCGTACTACTACGCGATCTGCTCTGGGATCATTGGCTCGTTGACCGTGCTCCTGGCCAAGTGCTCGGCTGAGTTGATTCGCCAGTCGCTGCAAGGCAAGAACCAGTTCCAGTACCCGCTCACGTACGTGTTCATTGGTGGCATGCTGGTGTTTATCGTGATCCAGACCCACTTTTTGAACATGGCCACGTCGCTCGGAGACATCATGACCGTGTTCCCGATCTTCCAGGCGTGCTGGATCTCGTTCAGTGTGATCGGGGGCGCCGTGTTCTACAACAATGAAGACTCGTTCCCGTCCAAGCTACTCGCTGGGTACCCGCTGGCACTGCTCAGCATTGCCGTCGGGGTGCTCTTGCTCGTCCAGCACGAATCCAAGGCGGACGAGACGACCCAGCAACGGCACGGACTCAAAGGGAAGGAGTACACGCTGGTCGCGGACGACGAGGTGCGGTTGATTTCGGATGCGTCCATGAGGTCACCACTCTTGGGGGATCCTGAACTCGACGAGCGTGGGTATCTCCATCTCGAGGGATAGGTACGGTAGTTAGCGTGGACACAGGGACTACTTCTTCGGATAGGTTGTTCGTTCTCTCCCTCTATGCACAGCATATCTAACGGCTGATTCTCACCCGATATCCACGACTACTACTACTACTACTACTCGTCGTCTTCATCGTCGCCGTCCACGATCTCCGGGAACTCGTCATCATCCTCGTCACCAGCAGCAGTACCAGCCGACGATGGCTCTGTCGTCGTCGGAGGAGCGCCCTCCATCGCCTCATCATCCTCCTCCACCGCAACAGCCGAAGCTGGACGCTCGTCATCGTAGTCCTCCTCCTCCTCCTCCTCTTCATCGGCTTCTGCGCTAGGCTCCTCCTCCGCTGGGGTCTCCTCCATCTGAGCATCACCGTCGTCGATCGTCTTCACTCGCTTCGTCTCGACTTCGACCTCAGTCGACTGCGGTGCGTCTTCTTTCTCCCAGTCCAGCTGGCCACGCACTGCCACTGCGGTCTTCAATCCCGAGTCAACTGGCTGCTTGCGCTGCGCACCCAGTCCAAGGAAGCTTCCAAGGCCCTGGCTGCCCATGGCCGGCTTCGTATGGGCCTGGATGGCCTTGTCAAAGTTGATCGACAGCGGTGGGCCCCGCGGATGCATCAGCGCCTCGCCGACGTTCAACGCGACCAGCTGCACCAGCGACGACGGGCACCGTGACGATGACAAAAAGTCCACACTCTTGACCAAGTTGGTGGCGTGCGCACCGTTGGCGTCTGCGCTCGTCGTGTCGGTGAGCAGCAGCATCGCGATACTGTCGAGCGTCGTACGTGGCGCCGACGGCAGCATACGACGCTTGGCCTGGTGCTGGACCGCCAGCAGCGCCACGTCACTGGCCTGCGCACGCGTCTCTGACTTGAGCAGACCGCCGTACACTGCGACGCAGGTCGCGATGGCCGCGAGCGCGGCATCCACGTTGCCCACAAGCACCCGCTGGTCCCGGGGCGACAGGAACGCGAGGCGACCGTTCGTCGCGGCGCCCAGTGCGAGCTGGGACAGATCGCCGACCTGGCGCTTGCGCTTCTTGCCCTTGCCGTTCTTGCCCTTGGCCTCGGTCGCCATCGTCGGCTTCGCATCAGCACCGTCAGCCTTTTTCGGCTGGCCAGCTTCCTCCAGGTCGTACTTGCACTGCGCCACGAGGTGCTCCAGCAGTGGCTGGCCCAGCCTCTCCAGTGTGCTTGCACCGAGTGCCCGCACACAGACAGCGACGGTCTCAAACAGCGCGGCGTGGCCATCGGCATGGACATTCTCGGCCGCGAGGATCAGTGTGCGGGCGATCTTACTCCCGTGACGCAACGCACAGATCCCAGCTCGTGTAATCACCGCCGAGAGACCACGCAGCCCGAGCGCGTGGACATGAGGCAGTGCGCCGTACACCACACTCAGCGGCAGTCGGAACCCGTCCTCGGAGATGGCGCTCTGCTTGCCCAACTCCTGTGCCTTGACAGCGAGCACACGACGCGCCAACGCGATCACGTCCACGACCACCAACTGCACCTCGCGTTCCGACACGGCTCGGCTGGTCAGACTCGCCTCCAGCACGCTCACCACCAACGCCAACCGCTCCAGCAGCGCCTGCGTTCGCTGGTACACGGCGAGCGCCGACAGATCCGCCGACGCGTTGGCGTCCTCCGCGCCACGCAGCCACACCTTCATCCCGGTCGGCAGTGGCGCCGACACCAGTCGCTTGCCAGCGATCGGGTCCACGAGTTGGTGCGCCATTTCGATGGCCTTGTCAACGAGCTGCTTCCACACCTGGTGCGGTTTGTCGGACGCATTCGCCACCAGCGACAAGCACTGCGCCGACACGTGCGTGGCTGGTTGGTTGGACGCGATCGTCGGCGTGTACAACGCCAGCGCCGCCACCACGCCCTCGAGCTTGGTCTGGGTGCTGCGCACGGCACTCGGATTCACCTCGAGCAACGCCACAAACACACCCACGACGCTCGTGTACAGGTCAATCTTCTCCGCGCCACCGAGCGCTTCCGTCCGGTCCTTCAACTCACTCAACACCGCGAGACTCGCTGGCACCAACTTGGTGATCCACTCGTGCAATTCGCGCCGCGTCTCGGGCGAAAACAGCTCGACGTGGCGCACGAGCACGCGCGCCAACTCGCTCGCCGCGGCGACCACGCGCGGCGCGTCTTTGATGTACTTGACCATCTTGAGGATCCGCTCGCTGAGCGGGGGCGCGATGGATTCCAACGTTTCCAATGGACATTGGTCCACGATAATCAGCAGCAGCTCGAACGCCGCGGCCTTGAGCGCGCGGTCCACGCCCTGCGCGGTGTCGATGAGCTGGAAGAGCCGGCTCTGGAGCTTGTCGAACGCCTTGCCCTCGGTCACCAAGGCAAAGACATTGTGCTGCGACAGCATGGACTTGAGCTGCGGCAACTGCTGCAGGAACTCGGTCTGCGTGGCCGCGTCGGTCACAAGGTTGTCCGGGAACGCGAGCGCGAGCACCGACGAGAGCAGGTTACGCGCGAGCGCGGCATGCGCTGCCTGCGTTGGCTGCGCCATTGTTCAAATGTTGACTACGACTAGTATTAATACATTCGTTTTGGTTGGCCACCAACCAACGTGTCTCGACTTATTTTAGCCAATCAGGAACGTTTAAAATGGATACACGCTTCTTTTTGTCCAATGAACGCAAAGATACGCATTTCACTCAGTGCTTGATCTGCTCGAGCAGCCCTTGTCGGATGAGCTGCTCGACGTCCACGCGCCGCAGAAAATGGGTCGAGTTGGCTTCCAGATTCACGAGACCGTTCTCGGTCATGATCTCTCCGCACCCGACAAGCACGTGGACTTCGATGAACAGGTCCTTGGGCGGTTTGGCGTCCTGATACGATTTCATGAGCACGACTGCGAATCACACAGTACATCCACCACCGCGGAAGCGGCACGCACCGCAGTCAGATCGAGCTCAAAGTCTGCCATGTAGTCGGTGAGCAGTTGGTCGTACGAGTGGAAGAACTGAACCTCGTGCGGGTTCAGGCTGGATGTAGAAAATAGACCACCAGTACTGTTAGCTTCCACGCACCCATCGATCGCCCACACTGCTCGGCTCATTATTGCCTACGCACTTTGCGGCGAGTGGCGGTGGGATGATGGTTCCAGTCTCCCACCGCAAGTTCTTGATCTTCTCGATCCGCTCGTATCTGTAGAGAGTCATGGGGGATGAGGATTCGCGATGCGAGCATCTACAGGTGATATATGCGCTGCGTACAGGTATGCGAGGATGCATCGCTTGTTGCGCAGGAGGCACTGGTGGTTGATGATCAAGCCGCAGTGGATCGATTGGTGTTGCTCAATGTCGTCGCCAAACACGCTGGTGGCAACACATGCGTTCGAATCAGTCAACGTGTGATGCAATGCAATCACCGACAGCTAACTCAGATAGAGCAGTCGCTGAAGTAGAGTATGTAAAAAAGAGTACGAGTACGCACCGCAGCTTTTCCAAGATCTGGTCGTGGAGCACACCGACCTCCTCAACTACTTGCCGGATCAACTCATCCTGGAGTGAGCGATTCGCACGGACAGTCAGCGCCAACAGAGCGCACATTCATCTCCATCGATAATCAGCTACTCACGTTGTAAGGTGGTAGCCAGTCGCTGCGCTGAAGCTCGCGCAGCAGTTCCTTGCCCTTTGCGCACAGCGCCATGTTCGGTGTGGTCGGCTTGGTGTCTCCCGCCAAAACGGGGCCTTCTTCTAAGTACGACTCAATAAAGTACGATCTGTTTAAAACACGGCAAGAGTTCCACTTTTTCGGCATGATTAAAGCCCCGGTCAGGTCGTGTGTCACCCACCACATGGCACTGAAAGTGACCGTAGAGTCCACCCACCAATTCCACCCACGAATCTGATGATCTTTGGTGGATCTGATGCAGCATGGGCAACTGCATTTAGCGTTGAGAACCCGCCAAGAGAGGCGCTTCAACGCTCAACTGATCCATCGAGGTCGCTTCAGTCAGGCTGTGGAGAAGCGCATTGTGTACACGCATTCCTGCCGAACTGGGTATTTCTTTTTGTTGCACGTGGTCGTCGTTTTCGGTCGGAGCCGACCTGTCAAATTGACGAGTGTGAGTGCTCATACGATTTGATTGGACAAAAGAAAGTGGATACAGTCCATCCCAATCGGGCTAGGTGTGCCAATCATGGAAATCGGGATAGGGGTCGTCAGTCCGCAAGGTGTTTTGGCCAACCAAATCGAGGTTGTCGGCAGCTGGCGCGATTGCCCCAGCAATGACAGGCCAACCAGAAGAAACCCAAGGTCATCGAGTGTCCCTCGCTCCTCTCTCTCTCTCCCCACCGCTACAGGCTGTAGCCTACTGTCGGCGACAGTACAGTACCGGTACAGTACTGTACAGTGCTGGGGCCACGACCGAGCGAGTGCTCCTCACCCTTCTTGGTGCTCTCTCTCACACACCCACTCGAGAGAGCCCCCTACGAGTGCGAGCAGCAAGTGCACCGACCGGCATCGGCGATCGCAAGTTAGATCGCCGCACGTTCCCGTTCAATCGATCCACGAGCTAACATATCCGTGGTATCGTCGGACCAGTTCAAGTCTGCGCAACAATTAGACCAAACTGATCGACCAACCTCGTTGCGAGTGTCCTAGAACCAACCCCCCAGTTGACGAACCTGCTCTAAAATGAAGTTCTCCGAAAAGCCTCAGCATCTCTCCGGGATGCTCGAGGTCAAGTTCAAGGGCGGCGCGTTCTCCACGTGGTCTGATGTCTTTGTGCGCCTTGAAGGCCGCTGGATGGTCATGTACAAGCGCGAGCGCGACACCACTCGCCTCGCTGCGATTGAATTAGGCCCCGGCGTCGAAGCCACCGACCTCGCGGACGTGGAGACCACGCAAAAGTTTCCTCGGCGATTCGACGTGTTTTGCAAGGGCGGTTTGCTGCCGGCCACCGAGTTCATCTTCCGCACGAAATCGCGCAAGGACCGCGACCTGTGGGTCCATTCGATCGCCGCCAACATCCACATCCTCGATAGTCTCGGGTTAGACCCCATGTTTGGCGTGGTCGATTTAGACCACGTCATCTCCCGCATGCGCGAGGCGCTGACGCTCACACCGATCCGCATCCGCTCGCAGTTGGCGGTGCGCTGCGCCACGGGCGAGGAGATCGTCGCGTTCCTCGTGGCCGAAGAGTTGGCGAAAGACCGTTCCCACGCCAACCAGATCGGTCGGCGCTTGCTCTCGATGAACGTGATCCACCACGTGGTGTGGGAAAAGGATTTTCTGGATTCCCCGGACCACTACACCATCGCCGAGCTGGACGACGAGTCTAACTACGTGATCGAGCATTTCCAGAAGTACATGGATTCGCGTCGGTTCTGGAAATATTTCGACGACGACGCCGACAGCGCGACGGGATCCGGAAGGTACGCGCGCAGCACCGCGAGTTCCGGAGAATCCAACTCGATCACCATGCGCTCGTCCAACGTGACGCTCTCGAGCCAGGACGCCAAGGTCGGACCCCCACCACCCCCGCCGCAAGTGTTAGCGCCACCGCCACCGCCGCCCCCAGCCATGATGCAGGACAAGAAGGCCAAAAAGTGCTCCGTGTGTGGCAAGTCGTTCAACCCGTTGCGACGTCGGTACTTTTGCCGACAGTGCACCGCCGTGGTGTGCAGCCACTGCAGCATGTCGCGCAAGGGCGAGGCACGGGACGAGGGCAGCGGCAGCAACCGCATCTGCGTCAGCTGCAAGCTCAGCTCGGCCAACCACGCGCAGGACGATTTCTACGACCGGATCTTCTCGGCGCCGTCTTCGGCGTCCACGACGAGTGCCAGTGATTTCTCGACCAATGGGAACAATGGAGTGGGCCGCGCCGGGTCGTTCTCCCACCTCTCGCACAGTGGATCCTCGAGCAGCCACACGGACAAGCGGACGGCCAGTGCGTCCAATGTGCTCGGTGGCGCCCACCACATCAACACGACGCCGTCCCACTTCCAGGCCACGCAACAGCCGCAACCACAACAACAGCGTCGCAAGTCGTCGTCGGCCCATGGCGCTACCACCACCACGTGCCGCGAGTCGTCAGGCCACGCACACGAGTGCCACCTGTGCATGAACGAGGCGTGTGCGCCTCTCCAGGACTTTTACGACGTGCCTTACCCGGTCACCCAGGACCACCTGAGCCCGACGGATCGTGACGTGTACCTGGCCGCACTGGAGCTGGAAGACGAGTACGAGCGGCTACGCTCGGTGCGTATTCTCACGCGCGCACTCGAGACCACGAGTCTCAAGCAAATCATCAACCAGATGTGCTCGATGGCGTCCATCGCCACGTCCTGTCCGATCGTGCTCGTGGGCCTGCTCGAGAGCGACGAGTACCTGCTCTGTGGCCAGTACGGCGTCCCTGCCAACGTGCTGCAGCCGGTGGTGGGGCGAGAAGTCGCGCTGGCCGCCCACACGTGCCGCAACGGCTCGCCCATTGTGTGTAGCGATATGAACAGCGACATCCGCTTCGCGGGCAATGGCTGGCGCCGTGACGTGCTGCGCACGACGTTCTACGCTGGCATCCCACTGCAGCTCTCGAACGGACACATTGTTGGTGCCATTGAAGTGCTGGACAGCAAGGTGCGCTTCGCCTGCATGGACGTGCTCGCCCAGATGCAGACCATCGTCAAGGGCGTACTGCGGAAATTCGAAGAGATCGTGGCCAATGCGCCGCCAGAAGACGAGTACTCGGCTCCCACCGAGCCACTCGTCGACCCGGAGAACGGGTTGGATCCACTCGAAGTAGTCGAGCGCAAGCCGTCCACAGGGCCGCCGCCGGCTATGGCCACGCCAGCCACTGCGGCCACACCTGCGGCCACACCTGCGGCCACGGCCACGGTCACGGCCACCGAAGCCGCTGCGGACGGAGTGCTCACGCAGAACGAGATGGAGATGCGGCTGATGCAGCTACTGAGCCAGACCACGACGACCCAGGAGCAGCTCCGCCACCAGCAGGGCCACATGTTTACGGCCATCAACTCGCACTCGAAGCAGATCTCGGACCTCGCCAAGCAGCTCGAGCGCATGGAGACCACGCTCTCGTCCAAGCTTGACACCAAGGACAACTCGTAGTTAGGGCAGCCACAGTGGCCCCCCATTTTTTTTTTCTTAGAGAGTTTTCACCCTTTTGAATACGAGCCCGTTTGTTTGTGAATGAATCAAAGCTGTGGATTTAATATTATTAAAATAGTATTATTAATAAATAACGGGATGACAGATACGACAGCACTATAAATGCACCCGACTCGTCAAGTCGTGGGGCTCGATGCCGTCTTCTCTCGGCAGCACCTCGCCTGGATCGAAGCAAACGCACCAGCGTTCCTCGATTGCTGGTGTTCCATGTCGAGCATTCACAACATTTGGGAATTGGGGGCTGACTCCTTCAGTCGTTGGTGCCAAAACACGGTAGATTTGGCACCACCCGCAGCTCCAAGTCTCACGGCGGTTTTCCAGCCGGTTTGACACGGGGTTTTGGCCAATCAGCGCTCGAGAGGACGCTGTTTGGGCCAGAAACGCGCCGTCCGTCTCTCCGGAGATCCAGTATCGGTACTGTACGTGCGACAGAGAGACGCCGGATCACTTCCAGCAAGCAAAAGATAGGAGTTGGTTGCGTGGTGCACCCAACGTATCCCTTCACTACCCAACTTGACGCGACTCCGGACGGGATCCAGCGATCTGGAGCATCGTCAATAGCAACGCGCACCGCCTCTGGATTCGATCCTGAGAGATGGCCAAGAAGCAAGCCAATGCGGAGCCCGCAGCGGCCACATCAACCATGAAGACGGAGACCGCAGCTTCTCCTCAAGCGGCCCCGGTCTCCCCTCGTACGCCGCGTCGCGCCGCGTCGTCCTCACCGTCTCCGATGCTGCTGATTACGTCACTGTTGGCGTTGGTGTTGGCGTTCGGCGTTGGCCACCAACTCGACCGCCCGAGCGACGCCGCGCACCAACTGCAGCGCCTCGCACGCCGCATGTCGACGTCGTTTACCGTGTTCACTGCGAGCATTGAGACAGCGGTGGGCAAGAACCCAAGCAAGTACAAGACCACGCTCGTCCACGTCGAGCCGCGCCATGTGGCCACTGTGGACGCATGTGCGGACGCCAACTACCACCCGACCATGCTGCTAGACAGCCGCATCGTGGACGTGACGGACGCGATGGAAGGTCCATCGCTCGCCAACACCGACAAGGTCTTCTTCATGCTCAATGGCCAGAACGAAGGGCTCTACGTGTCCTGGAACAAGGACTTTAGCTGTGTGGGCAAGGCGGCGTCTGCGGCCGTTGTGTGGCTCGGTGCGGACACCGACGAGGTGCTCAACGGTGTGCGACTGTACACTCAGATGGGCTTCCCGATCCGTAATATGCAGGAACTGACGGCGTCCGGCCACTTGGTCCACATCCTTGTGGATTTCCAGATTTGGCAGTGGCCTGGTATCAAGAAGGGCCACAAGTATGTTCTGGAAAATGGCGTCACACTGACCACTGTGGGCATCAGTCCCAAGGTTCTGGATGTGGAATTTTTCCTAACGCAGGCCGAGGCGGACAAGATCCGGGAACTCGGCGAGCCAACGCTCAACCGGTCCAAGGTGGACGGCTCCAACTCGTCCACCGTGGTCTCGAAAGCCAGAACTAGCCACACGGCGTTCCTTCCGGATGGTGCTTTTACCCGTGACTTCCGCCGCCGCTCCGCGATGGTCACGCGTCTGCCCAGTCCGTCGTACGCTGAGCGTCTCCAGCTCGTCCGATACGGCGCTGGAGAATTCTACCGACAGCACTTGGACACGTTCCACTCGCGAGAGTTTCTACCCAAGAACGCTGGCTTGCTCTCGTTGGATGACTACAAGGCCTGGTGTGAGTACGCCGCCGAGCAGCTGCGCAAGCCCGAGTTCCAGTCCCGGATTCCGGAAGATTTCCAGGAAGGAGGCAAGCTTTTCCCCGTTCCAGATGACGAACTCACGTTCCCAAACGCATTCCTGGCGTTGTTCCTGAAGGACGCGGTCGCGTCCAACTTCTTTGTCGCGGAGCAGGACAGAGAGTGGGAAAAATGGCTGCGCGAGAACCTCGAGAAGAACGCACGCAACATCCTCCAGGGTCTGATGAAGGCGGATGGCAAGCCACACTACCTCACACGTGTGATCCACTCGTGGGAAAAGCAGCTAGGCATTCCGGAGATCCGGTACAGCTTCCCGAAGAAGGCCCTGAACGGCGTGACCCACTTTTTCCGGTGGGTGCGCTGGGTCAAGGAGCGTATAACGTTCCTGGGCGACCAGGTGCCCGCCATCGCTCGCCACGATGGTGCACTTTTCCCCAAGTTCGAAGTCGGATTCCAGACCAAGCTGCTGGATTTCGTGCTGGACGACTACTCGTCCGGACTGCTGGCCCATGTGACGAATGATGACTGGTACAAGTGGCTCATGGAGAACCGCGGCCGCACGCACGTGTTGTTCAAGGCACTGCAGCAGTTTCCACACCTCGCCGAGCTGACTATCCGCTCGTGGGAGTCGCGTGTCCACGCTGGACCGGAACTCCACTACACTATGCCCAAGTGGGTGCGCCACTTCCACCCGCAGCGCTACGTGACGCTATTCCTGTATCTCAACAACGAGACCAAGATCGGCGGTGAGACTGTGTTCCCGAACTCGCTGGACCGCTACGGTGACGAGACGATCGAACGCACGGGCATGAGCGAGTGTTCCCAGGGTCTGGCAGTGCCACCACGCGGCCTCCACGCGTCGCTGTTTTATGTCCAGACTTACGAAGGCGAGGCGGACAAGATGAGCCGCCACGGCGGTTGCCCACCGCACGAGGGCGTCAAGTGGGGCGCCAACTCGTTCATGTGGGACTCGGATGCGGACGAAGGCGCGGATCTGTGGACGACCAAGTAGACGTGTCTTTGGACGCTGGATTCCAGATCCAGAGGAGGGTGCCGCTGGGAGCGCCCCTAGGCTTACACTGTCTGCTTTCGTTCTTTCCTTTACCCTCTCCATGTTGTATAGCGTGTCGTAGTAGATTCTTCCTTACAGAACTCTTACTAATATGGTCTTGAGTTGCACTCTTCTCCTTGATTCACATCATTTTCATCGACGAGTCTGACGCCACAAATAAATTTAGCAACGACCCAGGCCGCTTTCTCAGCAGGATCTCTGGACAACAAACAATATCCGGAAGACTGGACGGCCATGGACCTGGACAACAACCGCGTCGGTGTGGACGACGCGCTCTGGACCGCGGACGCCGACGATGGCGCCGACGCCGAGATACCCCACTACATGCGTCCCAACTTCTCTTCTCTGCTCCCAGAGTACGCCAACTCGGAGGTCGACGCGATCCGCAGTGCGTTCACCACCAACAACTTTGCATCGCTGCAAAGGCTACCGGCCAAGCTGCAACCCACCGCCGTCGCACAGGCGCGGCTGGAACAAATGGACGTGAACCGACTGCTGGAAGCCAAGCCGACGCCGAAAATGGTCACCAAGAACGGGTTATTCAACCAGTTTGAGTACACACCGTCCAGGTACAGCCTCGTGGACGAGTTGGCGTCCATGGAGCGGCTCCAGAGCGAGGCCAAGCGCCAACTGATCAGCGGCACCGACTTCATCACGGCCAGCGACGCCAAGAAGCTCAAACACGAGGACGCGTTTGGTGATGACCCTCAGTTTGCCACGTACCCACACCTCTTCGAGCCCTACCCGGATCTGCGCGACGAGCAGCGCCACACCAAGTGGCTGGAAGACAAAAAGATCCTCCACGGTGCGTTCGTGCCCAGTGGGTATCGGCCACCTGTGGACGCGATTACGAGGCTGGTGTTGCCCGATCTCATGAAGGAGCTCCACGAGGTGCTGGCCCCAGACTGGCCGGACGTCGAGTTCTCGATCAACGTGACCGACGACGAGTGTATCGCTGTTCGCTTCGCGGAGGCGACGCTGGACTGTGTCGAGACGGGTGTCATCGCGTACATGAATGTACTGGTCAAGAGCCACCGCGTCGCGATCAAGTACAAGCTACAGAAGGTGGCCGAGGACTGGAACGCCAAGGCAGGCGACGGTGGGCTCTACTTTGTCTTCCGCCCACCCTGGGTCAAGAACAGCTCACGGGATATGATCATGCTGGTGCCCAAGAAATAATCGAAAATGATTGCAATTCTTTTCAACAATAAAAGTGCATATCTCCGTAGAACCCTGGTTTGGCGATGCGCACGCCGCCGTGGTTCCCACGCGCTGTGGACGTGACGGATCCAGTGCCTCCTTCTCCGACCACACCGTCCACAACGTCCCAGTAGGTGGAGCGGACGCTACGTGGAGGGGAGCGGTCCATCCCGCCAGGACAGACTGCTGTCCCTGGAACCACCACGATGGTTTTCGTGTCAAAGACTGCGGTATTGACGTAGCTGGATCCTCCTCCTCCACCACCAACGATACCGGGAGAGAATCCTCCGCCACCGCCACCGAAGAGTCCGCCACCGCCTCCACCGCCAAACTCGGCGCCATCTCCACCTTGCAGCGAACCACCATCGGTTCCTTCGAACCGACAGATCGGATTGTACTCATCACACTGACCCGCCTTGCCTCCTTCCATGCTCCCGCCTGGTCTTCCATTGCGGACGTCATCACCTTGCTTCAATTTCGGAGCGTGAAGGCCGCTGCCCCCTCCACCGTGGCGACCAGTGCCGCCACCGCCTCCACCACCAGCAATCAAAATATACTCAATCCCAAATGCACTGTGGCGATAGACACTCGTGAAGCCTCCTCCTCCACCACAGGCGCATTCCTTGTTTCCAGAGTGGCCGACGCCTCCTCCAGGGGATCCTCCCATCGCAGAGCTCACGTGGGTATCCACTTCTGCGGAACTCTCGGCTTGCTTCATGGCCGCAGGCTTGCCTCCGCTACCTCCGGATCCTATCGCAAAGAACAGCGTCTCCCCAGGAAACACATTCACCACGCCCTCCACAAACGCCCCCCCTCCTCCGCTCCCCACACTCTGTCCCTTCAGCAGCCCGCTGCCTCCTCCGGCGCCCCATGCCTGGATCTTGAGCTGATGGATACCCTTGGGTACTTTGAACTCGTGGACCTCAGCCGTCAAGAAACTCTGGATTCCAGACGAGATCAAGTGGTTACGGCGGTGTTCGTTGCGGTCTTTGGCCAGGATCACGCCTCGACATTGTGGCCACGTGCACTGGACTTTGCGTAGAGGGCAGTCGTCCTGCTCGTGGGCGGTTCGCGTTTGCTCCAGCGCAAGCAGTTCGTGTGCGCCGCCAGTGTACACTACACCACAGCCAAGCCGGCACTTGACGTCGCCGATCGGCCGCCGTACACACAGTTCATCCATGTGTTGCTTGAGGTGGATGTGTGGGGTGAAGACGCCACAGTCTCGGGGGCACGGCACGATGCGAGCACTGCACCACTGCTTGGCGACCGACTTGCCGGATATTTTTCGGGACTCTGGATCTTTGTGGTCTTGGAGATGGCTGCCGGATTTCCCAGTCTCCGGATCCTCGTGGTCCTGGATTCGCTTCTGCCACATACGGTCTTCAAGAACTAGCCCACATCCTAGGCGACAGAGTTGTCGTCGTCGACTGCACTCGAGCTTTTCGTGGACGCTCACACTCTGGATCCGGGCAAACCAGAGGCCGCATCCATAGCGACACACTACCACGTCTCGGCGCACACGCTCCTGTGTCTTCCAGAGAATTCGAGACACCCTACGGCGCTCAGCGATCGACAGCTTGGCTTCGTGCTTGTCTTCGACCTGTGCGTGCTCTCGCTCTTGCGTGTCCAGCTCCTGGTTCATCTCGATCGCTCTCTCAATCTCATGTCGAGGACGAATCGTGCGTGGGTTGATTGACAGCATCCCATCGTGGCGTTTGACTTCCAGGAAGACAAACTTCTCCCGCTGGAACCTGGCGTCCACGTATGCGAGCGTCTTGCCGATCGATTCATCGTAGTGCTCACTCGTGACGCTGCTTTCAAGCCGACGCAGGTCCTCGGCGTGCTCAATTTCCTCAGCAGCATGGTGCTCGACCTCCTTTTGCGCGTGTTCTTCGCTCTGTTTCTTGAGTTGTTCACGTCGACGCACGCGCTCCAGCGCCTGCTTCCACTCGTGCTCTTCCAACCGCTTCATTATTTCTTCCTGGGTGAGCTGTGAGTCCCGAATGCGCGTGAGCTGGCGACATTTTCTCACACGTCGCAGGAAATCGCGGTCCGCATCCACGTCCAGCACGCAGGCGCCAGTGTCGTCGTCAAAGTAGAACGATAGCGCGCTCTCAAGATCGTACCACCGCCGCCACCCACCGGCCAAGTCGTCGATCTCCTCACTCCTCGCTCGCAATCGAACCTGCGCGTAGCGCGTGGCCTCGCCTTCCAGCACATCGCTCGGTTTCTCGATCGACACGGCGTCGGTCGATTCATTCCAGTAGAAGACCGCACCAAACAGTGAGCATTCGCGCCAGCCATGGCCCAGTCGGCGTCCACGAATGCAGTCATTCTTGAGCGGCGTGGAAAAGGTCTGTGAAAACACCAACGCCAACGCGTTGGCGTCCGTGCAGTCTGCCAACTGCTGCTGGTCCTGGAAGATGCGCTTGGTGCGGTAGGAACTGACGGGCGTCTCTGTCGGTGGCAGCCACTGACACTCAGCGGCCACGCGGTTAAAAAAGAAGTAGACGTCGCTGCTGTGGACGCGGTGCACTTCCCACTCCGGTACGAGTCGGTTCTGCTCAACAAATGCAGAGTGCAGCACCAGCTTCTCCTTCCACGCGAGTCGCTGCGCACTGTACTCAATCACTTTTGCTGGTACTTGTCGCTGGACAAATCCACTGACACTGTTGACAAACAAACGGTTCCGGCTCAGTGGTTCCGCGTGGATCTTCCAGCCGACCACCGTCGCCACCAACGCCGACGGTAGACCCTGGACGGCTTTGTAGGCTTGTACAAGCACCTCCAACTCTTGGAAATCCTGCGCCAACTTTGCCAGCTCACCCTGCCAAGTGGAGCGTTTCCTTTCGCGTCGTTGGCGCTCACGCTCAGCGTCGTTGGCGTCCACTCGCGTGCGTCGCTCGGCCAGAATCGCCATTTCACGGTCCATATCTCCACGTGGCGACCCAGGACGGCCTCGTGAGGCCAGCACCAATTCCATGGGCGTCAAGCCACTGTGGTCTCTCAGTTCAGGGTCACACCCATGCGTCTCGGCAAGGCAGTGGATCATCAATTCGTGTGTGCACACCAGGTTCTCGTCGCACGCGACGTGGAGGGCGGTCCGTCCTTGTTTGTTGACGGCGTTCTTGTAGCTCTCACGCAAACACACGTCCACACAGAAGGCCACCTCGTCAAACGGGATCCACTCACGTCGAGCCACACGCGCAGCGGCCCGCCGTTCACGGACATCGGCGTCCACAATCTCGTCCGCATTAAAGTCGTCGTCCTCACCTTCAACCATATCACCATCCTCAGCCAACTCGCCTTGACGTTGGTCTACAAACCGAGGGTGGTACCGACTCACCACGTGCTCCATGAGTTGGCGACGAGGGGGAGGTGCCAACGTTGGTGTTCCTTCAGGAAACAGTCGGCGATGCACACACTGCCACACATCCCAACACCAAGTCACGTGGAACCGACGCCGTTCATTCGCTCGCAGCTTGTCGTGCATCACCGCTTCGTAGGCTTGCCTCAGGATGTGTGAGTACCCCGTCTTCTGTTGATGTGGTAGAGCCGCCAACCACACTAACAATGTCTCATTGTAGGCCTCGAGGATCAGATCAGCGACGCTGCGAACACCAGAGACGGCAGCAAAGTGGAGAGGTGCGTACCCGAGTGTATCCATGGCTACGAGCGACGCCCCGTGGGTGATCAGTACTCGGCATATCTCTGTGTGGCCCTCTCGCGCTGCCACCATCAGTGGTGTCCGCTGGGACGCATCGCGCTGGTCCACCGTGGCGCCATGGGCCAGCAGGATCTCGACGATAGAGAGGTGTCCGGCCTTGCATACAAGCTGTAGTGGCGTGAGCTCTAGACGTGTCCCTGGGTCGATCTGTAGGGCATTGGCATCCTGTCCACCGTAAACAAACAGCTCCGTCTCCAGTACATCGCCATCGTCAAGGCAGCACCAGAAGCAGTACCGACGAGTAGGCGTCGACATCGACGCCGCTGAATTGGTGGCAGTGGTTGTGGGTGTTCGCTCAGCGCTGGGTCGGCGTTGGCGACTGCGTGGCGTAAGTGGCGAGTCGTTGGACTGATTCGACTCGAGGTAGCTGGCTCTCAAGTAGGACTGGGTCACGTAGGGGAACTTGTCGGTTTCATACCCGAGCGATACCAGCTCATCCAACACGATGCGGCCATCAATACCACGCGCCAGCTCCTGCTGTGACCAGTGGACCCACACAGGATGCAAGCCATTGATGCGACGGGCTGGCTTGGCCTCCTCTGACTGAGTAGCACAACGCCGGTCGTCGCCGTCCTGCTCGTCGTAGATCGGGAGCGTCTTGACCCTGACCTTGGTCTTGGACGTGTGTCTACTATTGCTGCTGCTCTTCGTCCTCTTGAGCCTCAATTGCAGCGAAGATACACGTGTGGAGATGCGCTGCATGAACTCCGCGTTCTGGGTCGGCGAGAAACCTTTGTCTCTCAGCTTCTGCATCACTTTCTTCGGCGAGCTGCCGCTCTCCAGACTCGCAAAAAGCCACTGGCGCCATTCACTGGGCACCTCTCCTATATCATACGCGAATCCAGGCTTGAGCTGCTTCATCTTGGCGAGCGCGGCTTCGGCCACTTTGAATTTGGCGTCGCGAGTGCTTCGGCCTATGGCCTGCAGCGTGAGCCGTCCACTCTCGATCCACTTGCCCTCCATACGCAGCGCCATAATAAACACTGCAGGCGTGGACTTGGTCGCTGCGCGCTCCTCCACGAGCTGGTACGTGACCTTCATGTGGAACTTGGCGGCCTCGCGCTCCAGCAGCGACGTGGGCGTGGTGTCCAATGCATCCAGGAACGTACGCAGCTTGGCGAAGCGCGGGTCGCCCTGCTGCAGCTTGACCACCATCGTCACGAGCTCGACAAAGTCCACTAGCCCATTGCCGTCTGTGTCGATGCCCGCGACCAGCGCACTCGCTTCCTTTTGTGTCACATGTAGCGAAAGGTTGCGCAGCAGCGCGCAGAACTCGAGCTCGTCGATCGCGCCGCTGCCGTCCGCGTCGCTCAGCTGGAACTGCGCGATGAGCTCCTCGGCCTGCGCGTCTGTGAAGAAGCCGCGGTACTGCGCTGGGATCGACAGCGCCGGTGTCGTCGTCATGGCATCGTGGCACGTGATGGCTACAGTCGCGTTTGGAAGTACTGTAACGGCGCATACTTATCGTGTACGTCATCTGAAGTCGTTATCACGACATTGGATAGTGTATATACGCTAAATACGCCGCAATAGCATCCCCGTCGTCATGATCACTCTTGTGGAAATGACACTCGATGGCAAGGAGATCTTCGTGCGCGAGTGTTTCGGGGAGTACTACATCACAATCAAGCACCAATTGGCCCAGTCTCCGCTTCCATGCCTCACGATCACTGCTAGTTCGGGTAAGTACCAGCCAATACCTAGCTCCGTCGTACCCCAACTGCGTGACTGTATCCTTTGTGTAGGCATGGGGCTCTCGACCTTATTCGCGTATGTGGTGCAGCGCTACTGTGACGCTCACAAGGACGAGGCTCATACTCGTGGAGACGCGTCAGCGCCGACAAGTTCGCCAAGTCATTATCGAAAACAGGGACACATACTTTTTTTCTTGGTTACTTGCTACGGCTCGACGGGCTGGGCGTCTCGCACTACATGCTCGCCGTCAAACTCATCGATGAGATCGATGGAGGGTTGCTCGCTGTGCTTGTCTTCACCAGGAGACACTGGTATACTTGGGGCCCTCTGAAAGATCTTTGCGGTCGCACTACCCTGTCTCTCTGTCGTGGTCGTCACTGCTTCATCTTGTCGATCGAGCACGCCTGGAATGTGATCGTCGGCTCCACTTTTCGAGCTTCGAATCTGCATGATGTTTCGTCGTAATGACTGCGCGGCCATCGCGACCATGACACTTGTACGAAACTTCTTCTGCATCAGACGCTGGTACTGGCCCAACCCGTTCTCGATGGATACCTGCAGTGCGATCTTTGGTGTTGTCGGATCACGGAACCATGTGTGCCCAAGTGCCTCTTGTGCCGTTGGCCGCTGTCCAGGGTCAGGATCTAGGAGTCGGCGCAGCAATGATTTCGCTTCGGTCGACACCTCTGTTTCCCACAGTGCTGGCTCCGTGAGGGAGTACTTGCCAAGCAGAATGTTGTTGATTATCTGCTCCTTGGTCTGTCGACCATCGGGATCGAAAGGGTGCACACCACTGAGCAGGACGTACAGGACAATGCCGACACTCCACACATCACTCTTCGGCGTGGCGGACGGGTTTGATAGCTTCGGTTGGACAGAGGGCTTCTTGGCAGTGGACGATGGGGCTGATTCTATCTCTCGCTGCTCACATCGCTCACGGAGTATCTCGGGTGCGCAGTAAGCCCACGTCAGCTGTTGGCAGGAGAAGTAGCTCGTGCCATTCACCGGCATGGCGGAACCAAAGTCACCCAACTTGATGCGTACTTCCTTGGGATCGGTCGAGGTGAGCAACAGGTTCTCCGGCTTGATATCTCTGTGCATCCAACGATATTGTGAGACAAGGGTTTCACACTGATCTTGTGAGTATCAGAATACCAACCGATGGACGACTTGCTGGTCGTGCATGTGACTCAGTGCCTCGAGCACGTCCCGGATGAAGCGCTTCGTGTCCCACTCGGAATATGCCCCTTCCTGTGATTTGGTCGACGAGTCAGTGCTGTCATCAAATAGCGAAGACCGTCGCACATGCTTACACTGATCAGTGTCTGGAAGAGCTCGCCCCCGGCCGCAAGCTCAGTGACGATGAACACGTGTGTCGGCGACTCGTAAACGTGCAGGAACTCGATGATATTTGGATGAGGCGAGCACTGCTGCATCATCGACACCTCATCCTCCCAGCACTTGCCAATTTCATCATTGCTGAGAGAGCTCTTCTCGATGCGCTTGATTGCGATTGCTTCGCCCGTTCGCTTGCTCTTACCGCGGAACACTGTCGCACATGAGCCTTCTCCCAGCGCGTGCGCCTCGTCGATCTCGTACCGCTTGTTGAAGAGCGCCTCACCGATGCTTGCACAGACGCCCATCGCCTCCGTTGGGCTTGGGCGAATAGACCTTTCAGCTTGACTGTCGTGCTTCCGCGGGTGGCTGGCGATCGTGAGGACGAGAGAGACACCAAGAACTCAAGTCTGTTCTCTAAAATTACTGTCCTCGGTGGATCCTGTGACGTGTGTGGGCGTATGAGAAGGAAATGTGACATGTGACAGACGTGTGTCTGTCACATGTCACATTTCCTTCTCAGATCACACTCTGACGTCGACTTGAGTGGGGTGTCGAGGTCTTCGAGCTCGCAGATGAACGCGTCGTGGTCGTGGGCGTACTGAGACTACTGCTGCTTCGTCGCGCGTTAGATACCTCGGTGGCAGCAGTCGGTGTGACTCTGCGCCACCTCTGCCACTGATGTTCTTCACCTTGTGCATGCAAGTTAGTATTGATGGTAAGCGATGGCTGCCGAAATTGTGGGGCTGACTTGACTCCTTCCATTGCGGTGTGGGCTCTGGAGTTGGTGAGATGACGTGGGGAAGAAGTTACAGTTGCGACATGCGCAGCCCGCGCAACCATGACGGCATGAGTGGTCTGGGCCACTACGCTCCGCAAATACACATCCTTCCATCCCTGCCAAAGCATACGAGTCAGTCTGCGACGCGCTCTGCCTTGTCATCAAACACAAACACCCACATGGAAAGCATCAGCTCGGAGCTGCTGTAGACGTAGTCTTGACAGCTGCATCGCGAGAGCATCGATCCGGGCTCGAAACTGGGTCTTCTTGCTTGTTAGGATGGTGGATGATTCCATGCGCTCTCTTGCTCGGCAGCTCCGCTCCTCCTCCAGCAAAGCCTGAGCCTGTTGATGGTTCTCATTTATCCTGGCCTGCGATGCTTGCTCCCGCTGTTGAACCCGGGTCAGTAATTCAGGCATCTTCTCGGCCATGAACTGTTGCTGCCAGTTCCGGAAATCGCACAACTGGGAACGAAGAGACAACCTCCCGCTATCCAGCACCCTCCGCGTCGCTGTTAACTGGCTGGATAGATTGGCATGAACGCGGTCTAGTTTTCGCTGGCGTGATGATGCGAGTCGATGTATCTCATGAGTACGAGAGGCTTTGGCCTCGAGCGCCTCCATTCGCCAAGCAAGAAACACGGTTCTGGTCATGACTTCCTTGGCTTGTGCAGCAAAGCACCGGTGTTTCCACGTCACTAACCGTGCCCTCGAGACAGACATGCGCTCACCTTCACTCGAGAGTTCACGTATTCGCGTGTCCCGCTCGCTAATGGTCTTTTTCTTTTCTTCCAAGGCATGGTGCTGTAGCAAAGACAGTCAGATTGACATTGTGTCACCAGCCATGGCACCAGCATCCACTAACCACTTCTTCCAGCTTGTGCCTCAGCGAGGATTGATCTGCACTCGACACGGCAAGCTGAGTGTGAAGTTGGGCGATCTGCTCGTTGAGTGCAGCAACACTGCATTGGATTTGATCACGTTCTTCTAATGCGCGTTGCTGGTCCTTTACTGCTGCGGTAGCCTCCGCAGCGTGCTTGGCGACCTGGGGCACGGCTCGACATCAGAATACAAGAGCAGAATCTCAAGCAGTATACAGCTACTGCACCTCCAGTTTGGATTCTGCTTGTTGCATCTTGAGCTCGTCGATGATCTGCTTCAATTTCGTGACCTCTTCGTCCTTCGCTAGCAGCCGCTGCCGAAAATCGTCGACCGTCTACAAACAATCAGCAAGAGATCAGCACCACTTAGATCAGCCACATTCCCACAGGGGACGCACTCGTTCATGTCGCTGGTCTCGCCCCACTGCCTCAGCTTCAAGTACTCTCAATCGCTTGCTGGTCGCAGCGGCATCACCTTCGACACAGCACTTCTCGGCTCGGAGCTTGGCGACCACGAGCTCCAGTTCTTTCTCTCGGCGGCGGTGTGACTCTAGAGTGGCCTCCAGTTGTGCCACCAACTCCCCATGCGCCCTCATCTCTTTCGCACGGACAGTCTCGAACTGTGACACCATCAGAGCTTTGAGAACGGGTCAGCTGGGTCTAGACAGGTACTGTATTGATTGACCCACCGCATGCAGTTTGCGGAGAATGGTGGTTGCATCCGCATCCGCTAGCTCACCATTACCGATAGAGGTCATCGAGCTCATGTGGATCCTCAGATTGACCAAGGGATTGGCGTTCATGATCAAGCTCACAACGGTATAATTAGGAATGACACGGATATATGGATATATCCATATCCAGGCAAATGGTGACGCTCCACCATCGCTGATGCCAACCTATGGCGCTGACTGAGAGGACCGGTATCACATCGACACACCCACACGCTGAGACGCTCATGGGAGACGCTGGATGGCATGCTCGCATTATCATAGAGAATTGTGGAGCAGATTTCGCCGCTTCACCTTAGTAACCGGTACTGCAGTACCAGTACCAGTAGGACTCAACTTCAATTGCCTTTCCTCGGGTCCATTTGACGGGATCCAACAGTCACGAAAAGCGACGAATCCTACTCCATAAACCTGAAAAACCTCACAAATCAGTACAAAATGCTCGCAAAGTTTTCTTTTTTTTGCGTCAGAACAAGGCACCAACTTGGTGCCTTGTTCTGAATGGTCCACCAACTGTCGGATCTGGAACGGCCACGTTGTCGCAAATCGTGATTTGCTGAGGTTTTTCCGGATTCCCAGAATGAAGTGCACGTCATCATCGTCTCAAGTGTTGGGGTGACTCGACCAACGA
>JAADXF010000122.1:0-42346 GCA_023337575.1 Pythium chondricola
CATCGCAAGCAGCGCCGAGGCACAGGCTACACCAACCTGATCAGCCATCTTAGCTCCAAGCATCCTGACTACGCGAAGGCGTTCGAGGATCGCCAGCAGCATGGGTCTCTCCAAGCCCACGGCTTCATCGACACCCGCACCGTGGAAATCTATCGATGGATGGAGTGGGTCGTGTCAAGGAACCATCCCCTCTCCGAGGTCGACGATCCGTTGACTCGAGGGATCTCGCGCCTGGAGCCGATCTCGTCGAAGACGCTGCTTCGCTTCATGCTCCACGTCACGAACGAGGTCGGCACTCGCGTCTCGAGCGACATGGGCGACGGCTTTGGCCTGATGTTCGACGGTTGGTCAAGCGGCCGTGTGCACTTCCTCGGAGTCTACGCTGTTTTCGTCAAGGATGACAAGCTACAACAGCCTAACAACCTGAAAGCGGCCTCTACCTACGCAGGCCAGCAGTGAATGGTTGAGGTGGCTCCTAGACGTGAACCACGCGAGGAACCAGTGATGCTGGGGCTCCAGCGAGCCACGGCCAGCCGATTCAGGCAGGGTGCAGACTCAATACCGTAATTACGGGCAATATGGTATTTTACGGACTGAGGCGAAAAAAAATAATCGAGAATTGAATAACTATAATACGAAAGTTATTGTATTAAAATTATTTTTTCCGAGCACTGTACTATTAACAATTATTTTTTCTGAGCACTGTACTAAGTACCGTGATTTGGCCTCTTTCGTTCAAGAGCCCCAGTCACGGTACTGCTCGAAAAATCTTGAAGTTTCCGCGAAATATCAATTTTGCCGATTACATTCCCAATCGCACCCAGGCTTCTGCGAACAGTCACCATCCGAATTCACAGTCTACAATTTCATACAGGTTCGTCTTTGTTTTTCCCCTTCACTGCTTGACCAGAAGATGTACCCCATCCATTCTTTCAGCGAGCCAGCGATTACTTCCAAAACGGTGGCTGCTCCATCGCTACTTCGGTTTTGGGAGTACACGCGTTGGAACTAGCGACTGTTGTTCCACTGGCAGTTCCAAAACGGGGTTGCTCCATCTCTCAATTATGTAAGTTCCCCTTGATTTTTGTGGAAGGCACTCGAATTGGCTACAACTGCAGTCACATAGATGCTCGGAGACGTCGGGACACGCGGCCACCGTCCACTCCACCAACGTTGCCGGGTACTGGGTCACCAGATAGGTCACCTACCTTGCCGTGATCCTCATTCCCACCATTCTTGTGGCGGTCACTGCGGTTTCCACCTCTTCCTCCGCGACGATGATTGTCTCGCTTGCTGTTGCGATCACCACGTCCTTGCTTCTCACGAGGAGAGCGATCTCGCGGCCCACGACGGTGGCTACCGTTGAACTCGCGGTCTGAACCACGCTCGCGGGGCCCACCTTGTCCGTGCCTCCCGCGCTCGACAGTACCACGGTCGTTGTCTTGTCCACGCTTGTGGTGCTTGTCGCGGCGGCCAGCCCCAGGCTGCTTTGGACCATGCCCACGTTCACGCCCATGTTTTTTACCGGTACCGCGAATACGACCACCGTTACCTCGTCCATGCTTACCGTGGATCGGCACTTCTTCACGTGGTGGTGACCCTGGCGGGCCAGGAGAGGCGACAGATACCTCATTTGATCGGTGGGCTTCAACTGGAAGAGCGGTCTAGTGTTATGTTCGATCAGTAATGAGAACAGAATAGCTCCCAGCATTTTCTGAACCTTGCTTGCCTCTGCTTGCTCGATTCCGATACCGAAGGCGCCTTGCTTAACCAAGAGCAGTGCAACAGTGGCGCAGAGGAGGCTCGTGGACTTGATAAACTTCATGTTGTCTCTCGGTGGGAGATTGAAGAATGGGAAAACGAATGATCCGGTCAGTCATCGACCATGAGCGCTCGCACCGTCGTGGCCCCACAATGCGGCGATCACTCAACACCGTTCTCAGAGCCATCGATGTCCTTTGTCAGACAAGCGTAGCCATTTCAGCATCTTGTACCACGAATAAATACACGAGGTATAGTTTATTCAAGTAGATGGTGCATGAGTTTGCGCCCTCCTTTCATGATCAGCTCGATTGATGAGTTGGATACCTAACTAGTACGGTATGTACACCGAGCTGATCGCACAGGTTCGTTGCATTGCAATGGTCAACACAGAAAGCCTGTGTGTCTGGCCATTGCAAGCCTGTGTGTGCACGGCCTGTGTGTGTTGCTGACCATTGCAATCCAACGAAGGGTGGGATACTATTAATAAATTTAGTATCCAACTCATCAATGATCATGAAAGGAGGGCGCAAATGTATGTACCGTTTACTTGAATAAACTATACCACGTGTATGTATTTGTGGTACAAGATGCTGGAATGGCTACACAACCATGAAGTGCCTTCATCTCACTGAGATTCTCAGTGCAACCACCTCGGTGGATGCGTAGTACAGTACTGTATTTGCAAGTACTCAGCCGAGTTGAAAACTGGACCATGTTGATAATATATTATACCATACGCCAGCACAAACATTCAGCGACGAGATCAACGCTCCGTCGTGTCTCCCATCAACTACAGTATAATAGTTCTGCAACAAGTGACGCTGCACACGCCCGAGGTCTGGGTACCCAGGTAGTGTCTGCTCTATCGCCATCACCAGCGCCTTCAGCGTCGACTGGCTCTCCTCACTCGACTTGCCATCAACTCGGATCACGACCACGTCCTCCTACTGATTGCGACCGTCGCCGTACTCGATACTGGCCATACACTGACCATCCACCTTGTTCACCATCTGCACCTGGGTCGCCGACACCACACGCACCGACACCACACGCACGACGTACTTGGTACCAAAGCTTCAAACCACAAACTGCTCAAACACTGTCTCCGACACCTCGGCCTGTAGCGTGTACTGCCACATGACTCCATTTTCGAACATGTCTGGTGGAGTAGCAGCTGTGGCTATGGCTGTACGCTGTGCTGGTAGTCGTACCTGTATCACCAACGAGTGACTGACGAGCAGCTCACTCCCACGAGTTCCAGTACGCTGGCATCACCGCTTCCGAGTCCCACACCAGCTCACCATCACCCACAGGGTACGCCAGGTTGAGCCGCTGCAAGAGCTGCTTGGAGTATAGCGCACAGAGCTACCCACAGCGCACACGTGGACAACAGCGAGTGCTTCACCTCGCCACGCTCGCGCAGAGCATCGTACTCGTGTCCGTCGCCGACTTGCAGTGTGTGGTTGACCTCCTCGCGTACGATCAAGCAGCTCCTCGTCTCGTCGGGAGAGTTGATCAAGCGACTCACGAACCAGATCGACGGCTTGAAAGACCACGATTGTATACACATCCTGGCCACACTCCACAACCTCGGCGACATCTTATGATACGAGCAAGAGCACCGCCTGTCGACTGGATACCATCGCATTGGACCCATGCATCTAGTGATAGTGGTGGCGGCTCGCATCTTTTTTGGATGGCTTCCAACACTTGCGTATATATCAGTTGCATGACAACGGTCCTCTCTTGTTTCTCAACCAACACACGCTGCACGTCGTGGAGCGCACGCTTAACAGTTTCTTGGGTGGCCACGCTGACTCGCAGTCGCTGTGTGGCTAGCAACTCTTTTGTGCTCTTCTTCACTGCCTCCGCTGTAGGTTCATCCATGTCGCTCACGAAAGTAGCCACCCAGGATGCTAGGCGACTGGCCAGCTCAGCCATGACCTCCTCAACCTGGTCAGTAGTGGTGCTGTCTACCTTGGGCACATAACTTCCAGCTCGGCGTCTGGTTGACGGGACAGCACTAAGGTATATGACGTATGATATTTGGGTACATCGAGTGAATCCAATACCACCCCAGTGGGGATTCGGGGACCCCCCCACGAGATTCAGAAGACGACCTCCTTTGGATGGCGCAAAACGCCCAGTCGACGCTCCAGCGATCCAGATCCTGGATCTTTACGACTCTTTCACGTCAAAAGTGAACAACACAGACAGCGATGACTTCCTCTGTTTTTTTTTGAAGTCATCGACTGGTACAGTACTTGCCGCGATGCGAAGCGATGCAATTTCATCATGTATTCAGTGGTTAAATCTCAGTCGGAATCACCGTGCTCCACAACGGCGCAAACTTGGACTTCGTCGCTGCCGACGTCGGTTCTGGGGTCGTGGTGGTTGTAGGTGCTGGCGTTGGCGCTGACACAATCGCTGGCACATCCGGGGTAGCAGAGGGCGCCGAGGTCGTCTCCGCGTCGGTCAGCAAGCTTGTGAGCCCGATCGTCGACGCAGGTACCAGTGCACGGACTGCTGTTGCTGTCGTGGTCACGTCCGCCGACACCGTGGAGGTCAAGGCGAAGAGAGCGAGGAAAGCGAGCGATTTGGCCATCGTGGAGGACAGGAGTGTGTAGACTGTAGGTGAAGGGAGGCTAGACTGGTTGAGTCGAAGTGAATTGGAGAATGGGATTCGCCGTGGGGGCCACGCTGAGCTGCTCGGCAGGTATTAATAGTACAGGTCTTGCTGTACGTTGACGCAACAGGAGACACAATCGAAGTAACATTTCGCGTCCACATGGACTTGGCTGCTACTCGTACCTCCCTCCAGCTGCACACAGTAATGACCGCATGTCCTCGCACCGCATGGTCCGACCTGCCAGATGCGCTTATCTCCATCATAGAAGCCTGATACATTACAACATCAAGTAATTGAAGCAGCCACGGAACCCTGGTACAGTAGTGTAATGCCCTTGGCCCTGAGACAGCTCGTATCGACCATATCGATCCGAGTCGTTCGGTGTTGCTTACAACCGACAGCAGGCTAGGTATTGTGGATTCACCGTAGCTACGCACAGATTCCGTCGGCACAAGTGGGTTCTTAAGTTGGAGAAACCAGGAGCGAGTAACTCGAAGTGAACGCGCCTCGAAACAAGATGTTGACGATGCCTCAGCATCTCCAAGAAGTGTAACGTTGAATTGCTGTATACAGTACCAGTACAGTAGTGGTGGTTGTGGTGCGACGCGCAGGGAATTCCAGAACCCAACTGCATACAGCCTGAGAAGCTGACAGCTCTGTAATACTGACGAAGCAAAGAGATCCGTGGTCTGTCGTTGAGAAACACGAATCGGAATCGTCCATACTGCCTCCATCAACGCATTCTTTATTCCAGTTGGTGTTGTCAAATTGTGAGAAAGACCTCAAAATAGAGTCCGAAGGAAAATGAAGCAGCGAGGATGCACCACTTGGCATTCAAAGTCGGAGGGTAGCATCAGAGATGGACGTGTGAAGTGTGGCTCATCCTCAAACGTTTCTGAAGGGATATAAATATCCAGAGCTTTACCGGGCGAAACACGGCATTGGTTCGTATCCGTTACGAACCGCACAGGTGCTCGACTCTGCAATATCTTCGCCAGTGATCCCCTCGAGATCCATGGAAGCATTGTCAGCAAGCAGACACTGCCAGTGGACCACTCGTCGTATGGTCCACTGGCACAGCTTGATCATCATCACGCAGTGCGATCATTCCGAGTGTGGTGGAGCCGCCACCCTCTTCTGTGATTTGGTTTGGCGATTCGTGCAGTACAGTAGCCGTTTCGTGGAACTCCCCCCTATCGTTGTTGCTCGCCCTCAGAAGTTGAGACTCGCCCTCAAATGGAGGGCCTCGATTTGATCTTGGCCGGTGGAGTGGTACACATATATTCACAAAAGTGTATCGCACTGTACTCTGCTGTGCGGCGGAGGGGAGGATTCAAGCTAATTACTGTACCGTAACCCCCTCCTCTAACCTTCTCTCCCCCTCCCAGTGTCGAACGGCATCCTCTCATTCCACCACTCTTCTCTCTCCCTCTCTACTTCACTTGCGCCCACTACGATGCCAACGCCCTCGGCGCTTGCGGTGGCCAAGCCGCGCAAGACGAAGAAGAGCAACAGCAGCACCAGCCGCCCCAAGCTTTCGTGGCGCAAGCGCGACGACCAGGACTCGCGTCTGTACAACCTCAAGCTCGATATCAATGACGTCAAAATGGAAATCGCGCGGCTCCATCAGTTGCGCACTCTTCTCGAAGGACGAACCCTCAACCAGTTTACCGATAGGGACGGCACGTGCTGGAAAGCGGTGGTCGAATACTTTCGCGTGTTCGCCAAGGGCTTTTTGGACTCGCCACACGACGCCGTGTCCTACATCCACCACGCGATGGCTGCGGATATCCACGTGAATAACTTTTCAGGACGAGAGGTGGTCTTGGAGCAGTGGAAAACATACTCGGCGGTCTTCCCCAAGATCGATTTCCGGTTTATTAACGCGGTTGTCACGCATTTGAGCGATTCCACGGCGATGGTGAGAGCGCGCGCCCGTTACCACACGTATATCACACGCCAGACGCTCGGGATCATGTTCCCACACATTGTGAACCGCGAGGATATCGTGCGCAAGCTACTGGGCAAGCCAATTACCGACATCGGCAAGTACGACTTCATCATCGACGCCAAGACCTTCGAGATCTTGCGCTGTGACGTGGTGCTGGATTTCTTCAGCTGCTTCGCGAAGTTGCTTCCCAATGCGCGCGATCTGGCCGTGCTGTTCAACCAGGCGTTGCTCCGTGATGAGTTCTACATTGGCGACGTCGAGGAGGATACGAGGAGGACGAAATCCTCGGTGGAGGAGTCCACAGCGGAGGCGAGCGCCTCCGTTCCACCGCCGTCAAAGATGCGGCTTGGCCACATCCTGATCGAAGAAGACGCCGCAGAGGAGGCAGATACGGATTGAATTAATGGTGCGGTGGATGGAGACTCTGTGTGTGGAAGACAGTCCGCGCAGGCAGCGGCATGCAAACAATAAATTAAATAAAGTACTACGTAGTATAATACTATGTAGTGATGTCACCCAATTATTCTTCCAATTTATTGTCCCTACCGGTTCGTAACTGTACTTCAATATCATTTTCCCCATACCCGTGGAACAATCGCACGGCACGCAGCGCTCGTCAGCCAGCAACAACGGACAACGGACGCAGCACGATACACGTTCTGCACAGCGCAGCCCAGACGCACGCACGCACGAAGCGCGTCCGCTGTGCTATTCCATTTCGAAGCGCTGATCGTCCCGCTTTGCAATTATAATTGCAGAGCGTCTTCCCACCACCATGCCAGACACACTTAATGGGGCACCCACGGCGCCACCGCCACGCAGACGACCAAGCGCCACAAGTCCACTACGTTTGTATGGCGCACGCGCGACGGCCAGGACTCGAAGCTATACAATCTCAAGCTCGATATCCACGACCTGCACCAGGAAATCGTGCGGCTAGGCTCCCTCCGCTCGATTCTCCAAGCACGCAGCATGAACACCGCCACTGACCACGACGGCGCGTGCCACAAGACGGTCGTGGAATACTTTCGCGTGTTCGCGAATGGATTACTAGAGTTGCCCTTTGACGCCGTGTCCTACATTAACCACAAACTGGCCGAGGGCATTTGCGTCAATACTTTCCGCGGGCGCACGATGGTGCTGGATCAGTGGCGAACCTACTCGGCTGTCTTCACCAGGATTCACTGCCACTGTGTCGATGCATCCGTGGTGCCATTGAGTGCTACGACCGTACTGGTCCAGGCGAGGGCGCGGTTCGCTGGCACCATCACACGGCATACCATCGCCGTCATGTTCCCACACATCCTACAGCGAGAGGATTTGGTACGCAAGCTGGTGGGCAAGCCACTGACCGACATGGGGCAATAAGACTTTAAGGTCGACACCAAGCGCCTCCAGGTCACGCGGTGCGATGTGGTGCTGGACTATTTTGGGTGCTTCAGAAAGCTGCTGCCCAATCCAAGCGAGTTGGCGCTGCTCTTTGACCAAGCACTGTACAGTACTGTAAAGGGTAGCGTTCACGCACCTTTTGTTTCGCATCGTTTATGTCCGTTTAGTACTGATATAAGATACCGTTACTGAAATTTAACGGTAAGTTACTCCTCGTGCCCTTAACCCCTTAACCCCTACCCCTAGGATTTTGGGGGACAAAATGCAGGCTAAGGCGACGCGGAACGCAGAATTCGCTGCGTTCCTCGGCCTTCACCTGCACAGCCACAGCTGAAGGTATCAACCCTGCAAGCCAAGCACGCGTGGTTTTCTATTAATAGTTCTCGGGGTATGAACCCTAGCAGAGCCGCAATGGCATTCGGTAAATTACCGTCAGATGGACCGTCTGTGTACAATGATATGGTGCTTGAAGCTGAAGCGCTTCGCCGTGCCTACAGTACAGAAGCACGTCAATGGAAGATTGGCGAGATCTAGTTGAGCGGGGGGGGGAAATGCGACGAACAGCTCTTCACAGGGCACTGATGCTGTGAGATTAGCTGCTAATCTCTCGATGGGGCCCACGAAACTGGCCAAGCACAGACGGTGGGCTTGCCTCTTCGATTCGCACTACAGTTACTGTACTGATGATGATGGCACAGCGAAGAAAGACCCTACGCACCCGAGAGCCGGCACGTGACTGAGCGCTGGCATGAGTGCTTGGCATGGACGAGAGGGATCGTGATGTCGTTCAAATCAAACGGTGACTCCGCGTCTTTAGCGATGACTGCCGCCAGCTCAACGCTGCCAGTGCCGATGACCCTACAGTAAATATTGCACAACAATTATTAATAATTCCCAGGCCCATACCCACATCCAAAGTCCCCAGCTCCCCCACTCACTTGATCATTCCGAGTAGTCGGCTAGGACGCAAGACATCCACCTGCAGACGGCACTCGCGCAGTGCCTCCACGGATGGAACTCGATTGGTCGCCACCGAGAAGAACAAGCCACTCCACGATGGAGCGACGGCCTCTTCCGTGTGCTGGCTGGTGGCACCAGCCTCGAGCACCACGCCACCGCGCATCAGCTGCCACTTGCAGTAGGCCTTGCGCCAGTCCCAGGCTGCGAGACCAGCGACCGAGTCAATCACGAGGCGAATAGCACTGGAGAAGGCTGTGGTTTTCTGGTCGTCGATGGGGGTAGGCTCTGGTTCATCCTCACTGGTCGAGTCAAATACTGGGTCGCACGGGGTGAGCTTGTCCCCCAGCGCCATGATCTCCTGGCGGTTGGCCCAGATATAGTGGCCAGAGGCTGTTGCAGCACACTGGAGATTCGACATGTCTGAGACAGTCAATCGACCACCATTTGAATCACACAGCTTGAGTAGCTGCTTCAGTAGTGCGGTGGTCCCAGCAGGTGACAGCTTGCGGTTGGCCGTCGAAGTGAAGCCAGCGTCAGCCGAGACCTCCAGCGCATCGATCGCCGAGTACACTTGCACGGCTGTATCCGCCGTGGCACCGAGTGCTGCATAGAGACAAGTGTCAGTCTCCTTCCATCCAAACGCTTTGCTTTACACACACATACACAAGAATCATGTACAGGTACCTACCTGACTTGGCGACCTGGACAGCCTTGTCGAGGATGCCGATCGATAACGCAGACGACACGATCGTCGAGAGCACCGAGAGCCCACACTGCCATATACAATTGTGAGTACTACCCTTCTCCGCAGCTCACCAAGGTAGGAACTTACCTGTAACAGGTCGCCATGCGTCGCTAGGAACCGCGGCGGCAGTGGAATCTCGAGTGGAGTGTGGAAGCACAGCCCGGAGAGATCACTAAGCATGCGCAGCGTGGCCAGATCACGCTCGGGTGTCACCTCCAGTGTCCACAGTGCTGGGTACTGACGCTGTTCGCTGCTCGCGACGATCAGTTTCTTGAGCACGTCAGTCTTGGTGTGGATCTCCTTAAGCAAGCTGCGCATTTGCAGGTCATGGAGAGCACCCGGCCGACGCCAAGCCTTCTCAATGTACCACCTAAAGTCACTGGGCAGCCAGGGCATCGTCACACGCACACTGGCTTCATCTCTCCCCATACTCGCGGCGTCTTCGAGGGCCTTGACAGCGTTGTTGACGCGGTGGCGCGTGCCAGTCTCCACAGACGCCGCCAGGTCCAGGATGTATCGCGACACGGTCAGGCCAGGGTACGACTCAAGCACCTTCTCCATCGTCATCACAAAGTAGCGCATGCACTGCCAGGCATCGTCGATCTCGATTCGCGACGGCGTGGCGACCTGGAAGCCCAGCACGACGCGAGAGCCATTGCCATTCGCCACGCTTGCGTCCTTGGCCATCGAAATGCGCGCCACAAACTCGCCGTCTTTATGTGATTCGATGCAGCTCCCGACCACGCAGCGCTCGAACAATGACGTGTAGCTCTGCACGGCAAAGTGTTCAAAGATCGTCTCGCTGATCTCGTCCGAGAGCTCGTATTCCCAGCACACGACGGCGGCCGACGTCGCTGAAAACCCATGGCGTTGCATGGCTGTTTCGAATGCCTCGCTGGCTATACTGGTCACCGCTGGGTCTTGTTGCTGTGGCTGTTGTTGTTTCCAGTACGCTGGCACGATCAGGTCCGAGTCCCAGTCCATCTCCTTGCCGTCCGCTGGGTACGCGAGCTGGAAGTACTGCAGCAAGAGCTTGAATGCGTGCATCAGCTCCTGGTCCAGCGCACTCCACAGTGGCAAGGTCGCTAGCAGCGCATGAGCCACGTGGCCGGCCTCTTGCTTCCTCTCTTCGTCAGTCACGAGCTTGTGGTTGATCACCTCGCGCACAAAGTCGATTACGAGCGTCGGGTCAATGATCACCACGTCTTTGAGAGCACCAGCTCCCTCTCGTTCGTACCAGAGCACGTCGCCTAGATCGTGCAGCGTCCTCAGGATCGCTGCACACTCGCCGTCCTGGAGGCCGTCGATCTCGCGCAACAGCGACCGCAGTAACGCCTTGTAGGGCAGAATGCAGCTCTCGATCCGCTCCTTGTCGTCGTCCATTTGCCTGGTCTGCTCCTGGCGACGGCGGATCGCCTCCAGTACTTGGCTGTACGTGATACTCATCGGGAACCCGCGGTCGTTGACGGTGAGGTGGTGCTCCAGCGCGTACCGCGCGTTGCGCACCGAGGCACGCTCGGCATTGCTCACCACGAGCCAGTCCTCCGAGACCGTGTAGATCACCTTGTGCTTGAGCGCGTCCAGCTGAGCGAGCAGATCCGACTTGCCGGCGCGCAGGAACGCAAACGACTTGGCCGTCGGCGCCGATAGCGTGGCTTTGGCCACACGCACTTCCTCTTCCAGCTCGGCGATGAACTGGTCCTGCCACGTCTTGAGCCGCAGTCGCAGGTCCTGCCACACGTCCTCGGCGAGCGCTGCGCTGCTCAGCTGGTCCGTCTTGGTGCCTACCACCACGAACTCGGCATCCGGCTGCCGCGCGAAGATCGATCGCACCCACTTGAAAATGTGGCGACGCACAAAGCGCGCGATCGCGGCGTCGCTCTGGCGCAGCGTCGCGAGTGCATCCGCCTCCTGGAGTGTGCGCGCGTAGGCCTCGAGGTCCACGCAGATCAAGTACAGTGTACGCTTGGAATAGAAGAGCGCATGGGCGACCTGGTAGATCTCCTGGCCGGCAAAGTCCCAGAACGTGACCTCGTGGCGCTTGGTCTTCGTGGTCGTGGCACCGTCCACTTGCTCCACGAAGGCGCACGAGAAGAGATCGATGCCAATTGTGCGGTCGTCCTGGTGCACAAGCGATGGCTCCAGTGTCGTCAGCGACTTGACCAGACTCGTCTTGCCCCACTCGCCTGGCCCAACCACACAGATCTTGCGGCGGTACACCAGCTTGTCGGCGTCCGAGTGCTCCATGTCCTTGAGGTACGTGGTCACCGAGGCGTCGCCTCGCTCGATCACTTCGATCGGCACTTCCACGAGGCGATCGGCGCCGTTGCGACGCTGCTGCATCCAATACAGCACACAGGCACGCAGGCCGAGCCGCCAGAGCAGCTCGTGGCGCACCTCCTGCTGCAGTTCCTCGGTGGCTTCTTTCGTGTCTTTCTCTCTGCTCGCTTCCAGTGCATCCTGGGCTCGTGCGCGGCCTTCGCTCATGCGCTCGTCACACGTCGCGTCCCACTCGCCACCGCGCATGCACACAGCGTATGCGAGCTTGTACGCGTGCTCGCAGTTGGTATTGTACACAAAGAACGCGATGCCCAGCGGTGTCTCGCCGCCCTACACATGCATCGGCACTGAGTCTCTAGAGCCACACACGCACTCACTGTACAAACCGTGCGTACTCGGCAGGGCGCGTTGACTTGGGCACCGGCATCGAGCAGTTGCTTCACGAGGCGCACGTTGAGATTCTGTGCGGCGATGTGGAGAGGACAGAAGCCGTCCTCGTCCTCCACTGCGAGCGCCTCGGTCGCGCCGTGACTCAGGAGGAAGGTGACGGCTTCCATGAATCGATCCAGGTAGCACGCCACGTGCAACGGCGTGTGGCCGCGCTGATAGTTACAATAATAAGTGTTAATCAATTAATTGTCCGTTGTGCCAACAAGAATTGGTACGTACCGCGTCGACGGAGTTGAGGTCGACACCCCGCGAGATGAGGAACGCGATCATCTCGATGCTGCCGCCGGTCTTTGGGAGGTGCTCGATGGCCACGTGGAGCAGCAACTTGCCCTCCTTGTCGATCACGCTCATGTCCACGCCCCGCTTGATCAGGAATGCCACGATCTCCTTCCGGTCTTGCGCCACGGCGATGTGTAGAATCGATTGACCATTCTAGTGGACAGCACAATAGGTCAGGTACTGGTCCAGGATCTTCATGGTACAGTACTGTATCAGTTGTACCTTATCCACGGCGTTGATATCGACACCTTTCTCCATCAGATACCGCAGGACGTCTTCGCGTCCTCGCTCGATGGCCGCGTGGAGGATCGACTTGCCATTCTATTTGCTTGAACGTTAGTGATGCTCAATCAGACCAGTATGAACGAGTCCTACGCACAGCGTCAACGTCAGTCACGCGACCGCCGTGCTGCACGAGCATGTCGAGCATCTCCAGGGTCCCATGCTCCACCACGAACTGCAGCAGCGTCACGCTGTCCTGTTCAAATCGATCAACGTGAGAGGAGGCTACCAGGAAGGGTGTCCATGCCCAGGTGCTGTCGTACGTTGTCTGCCGTGTTCACGTCAGCGCCGTGGGTCACCAGGAGCTCGACCATGTTGGCACTGGCGCCTTGGATGATCGCCAAAAAGAGTGGTGACTTGCCATTCTATGCGGAAAAACAACAACCCACCACCATGAGCATACACAAAACCACACATGAATCCACAGCCATGCAGTCAGTCATGCCTGGTCCATCGTGTTGAGCTCGATGCCTTCCAGTATCAGCGCCTCCAGGACACCGACGTCGCCCCCCATCACTGCTACATGCAGTAGTGACCATCCATCCTACGCCACAACTGATCAGGTCCAGGTCAAGCCACAGGGAACGAAAGAAAAGAAAAACCCTCACCGAATCAACAGCGTTAATGCCGACACCTGCACTGAGCAGTAGCCGCATAGCCTCCAGGCTTTTGCGTTGCACCGCGACGTGGAGAAGCGACCGATCAAACTACCGGTAGAGGACACACAGTCAGGATCCGACTGCCCCCTGCGGTGTGCAGCGTGTGCTGCGTACCTTGTCCACCGCGTGGGCATCTGCACCATGGTTGAGGAGCCGCTCGATGATCTCCAGGCTGCCCTGCTTCACTGCTGCGTGGAGCACCGACTGCTTTCGCTGGAAAGCGCCAAGGGTATTGCGTCATGGCCACGGGTTACGCTTGGGTTACACAGGGCTTACTTTGTCCACGGCATTCACGTTGGCATCGCAGCGAATCAGAAGATGCACAGCCTCAATGTTACCGCGAGTGCACGCAAGATGCAACGCGGTGGAGCCGTCCTGTGGACAGAGTACATGTATGGAAGTGGTGAGGTTACGCTTGGTTACACTTGGGTATACACAAGCATACCTTGGCTGGCGCCTCCACCTGTGCGCCTGCGTCAATGAGCACTTGCAGAATCTGTATGGTTTCGGCTTGTGCAGGGCGCTGGCACGCGACGTGCAGGGGTGCCGCGCCAAGCTGTGGCCGTGTGCAAAGTGTGAGATAAACCCTTGGTTATCCGCTGAAATTCACAGCGTAAACCCACTTTGTTGACGCCATTCACGTCCCACAGCGGTGCCGAGCCGTCCACTGTGCGCAGCGCGAGCTGCTCCCGCACCTCGGCGGTGGTGCCACTCTTACAGGCGTCGTGCAGCGTCGTCGGCGTTGGCATCCTTTTGGATCACCCCGAGGAATCATTTCAACGTTATACATCATCCTGAAGTAACGATATGAAGTAAGTAGTTATATTCAACCATGTAACCACGTGTAACCTGCCACTTCAACTTGAAGTCCTCGAGCCGAAGCACGAGCATTGACATGCGTTTCGAGCCTGGAGGATCCTACTCGCCTCACGCATGAGCTTCTTCGAATCACGGACTGTATCGTGGGCCTGCTGAGCAGCTCGATCGATGCTGGTAGCAGTCGTCTTGAATGCAGTGAAGAGTGTGTCCTCTCTGGGACCTAGGACCTCGCGCTGCCTTCGCGCTGCGTCGGCCATGAACTCAAGCACTCCAATGCTCGGTGAGTCACCAGGCGCATACCAGCGCGTCTGCATGTCACTGAGGTTATTGGTTGCGAGTCTGCCCTTCAACGTGGCCGTCTTGATGGAGCAGAATGTTGAGGTAGACCTCTGCGTATAGTGCACTGGAGAGGCAGGTGGCGGAGGTGTTCCCGACAGAGCGAGTAAGTGGTCAAGCCGCGCACGCTCAAGCACGGACGCCGACACTTTCATTCTTGATCGATGCGGCTTGTGCTCTTCCTGATTGTTGTGCCTTTTCGGTTTCGACTGGCGATGAGTGACGCGATGCACCAGTTCATCGAGAACGGAGCCTGGGATGGGTCTGGGGATCAGTGCTTGGCCGTAGTCACTCTGGTTGCTCATCTGCATTCGCCTCCGGAGCAGTACGAAGGCTGTTCTCTCTTGTGCCCACTGCTCAGGTAAAGGTGGAGCCTTTGCGTCGATAGTCTTCACTGTCTCGTGCTTCTCTGGTCGACTCTGGTTAGGTTGATTTTGCGTGAGCGACGGACTCTCTTGGCTTGTGCCAAGGAAAGTTGACTCCTCCGCCACTTCAAAGTCATCTTCGTACACTGCGCTATCCTGCTCCGTCTCGTTCTCTCCTTGTGGCTCATCGGCCACTTCCTCAAACCCATCGTCGTCATACGCTTGGCTCTCCACTTCACCATCCCCTTGTGTAGTGAGTAGGGAGGCGGTCGGAGCCTCGCTCGCTGGCTCGTCATTCGCGAAGGATTCATCCGCATACTCATCATCGTGTTGGATGTCTTGGCTTCTTGGCTCTGACAACGAGTCTACGGATCGAACTGAAGGTGAGGATGGCACCGCGGACGACGATGAAGACCAGGCCATGGCGCAGAGGCGAGCACTACCAAGAGACACAGCACAAGTGACGTAACGCTTCAGTATCCCGATCACACTCTTCAAACAGCCACACCACTAGCGTCACTGGTTCTAATTATACCCCCCTCCTTGACTCGATGTACTCAATGGAGCATCCATCTCAAGCCACGTGAACGCATGCACGCGCTACTACCGCAGCGTCCGCCGACTGGCGGCGCCAAAGTTTCGAAGCGATTCACAGTACGTGATGGCTTCCACCTCAAGGAGCGCAACGATGAAAAGCGCGTGGAGATCGACGACGCGATCGCTAGCGACGCCGTCGTCGCAGCCACGCTTGGCAATCAGCAAGATGATGAGGATCAGCCAGGACCGACAGTGAATGAAGTCCCGGCTGCCAGCGTTGACCGTGAGATCGCCATGATCTTTGACTTTCTCGACCGGCCCACGTCACAGCTCGGAGTGAATGACGATGCAGCCACCACTACAGAGGATCCAGTCACGCCACTCACGTCAGCCCAACGGCAGGCAGAGGCTGCAGCTAATTTCTCTCGCCTAGGTCCGTCCTCTGACTGGCTGATCTACCGCCACCGAACCAATGCGACGCCACGTCGAAAGGAGCAGCAGTTGGAAGAGATGATCGCCAACGCGCTGGACCCAAAGGCCACACAGGTACCCACCCCAGCACAACGTGTACACTCCAAGCACCGCCGCCTACGAGCCGGGAGAATGGCTACATCGCCGCAGAGCAACCGGGCCTTTGGTGTCGTGCCCTCTGAGCCAGCATCGCTACCCGAGACACCACGTGAGAGCTTCGACACCAGCCATTTGGCTACGAAGAAGAGCCGCTTGATTGAGGCCACTGCTGTTCCTCTTAAAACCGAGAAGCTCCTCCACCGCCTCAAGGAGCTCCGCTTGCTGCCCGCCGCGGTGGAGCGTGTACTGGAAGACCACGACCGCAAGCGACAAGCCATTATCACTCGCCACGGTGAGAACCTTGTCGTCAAAAACAAACAGCACCCGCGACTCGTGCCACCACTGCAGCGGCCACCACAGACGCCAGTCTTCCCGTCACTCGTGGAGCTCAAGCAGCATGAGGCTGCTCGTCGCAAGCAACTCGTTGAGCAGTCCAAAGAGCAGAGCATCCAGAATGGCGTGAACCGCTGGCAAAACCGTCGTCTCGAGCTGCAGCAGCAGGCACGCCTGCAGTACGTGCAGGCCCAGTGGCTACTGCTGGTGCACTTGGGCCAGGCCACGGCACAGTGGCGCCGGCGGTTCTTCGAGTTCAAGACACGGCGTGACGCCATCTTCCGAATGGCGATGGCCAAGCGAATCCAGCGATCCTGGCGCCACCGGCGGTTCCTCACGCAGCACGCGACGCTGTATTCGCTCACTCGGCCCATGACCCACTGCACCCAGTTCTACCGGATCCCGGCCGTGTTGCATGCGATCCACTTGCTCCAGCAACGCATGCGCGCGTGGCTGCTGGGCAGGAAGCAGCGGCAAGCAATGCGTGCCGTAGCCATCATCATCACGTCGTGGCTCGAGTTCCAGGACGTCAAGTTTCGACGCTTGATCCTGCGCTTCCGCAAGCGCGTGCGCGAGTTCCAGACGATGTGGCGCACGTGGCGCGCCATCACGGATGCCAGGCTCAAGCTCCTGCTGCTGGTCTGGTCCAAAGTCGAGCGCAAGCACAGACGGCGAGGCGGCGTCGCTGCCAACATTGGCAGCGAAACCACAGAGCCGGGCTTGTCCGCTAGCCCGACGACTCGACAGCGTCGTGGACCAGCACCATCGCCCACACACTCACCGTCCAAGCGCCAGCAGCAGGAGCCACTCCACCACCATGACGAGGAGTTCCTCTTCGGCCAGCGAGGCAGTCCGCAGGGCAGAGCGTCACCCGTGCATCAGTTCAACAGCCCTCGCCCGCACCACTCGTCGATGGCTAGGGCCCCTTCCACACCTATCGGCATCAAGCCACCAGTGTCATCAACCACGACGGAGAAGATCCCGATGGCACTCAAGGTCTCCATGCTGCGGCACTTGCTCTCGAAGAAGCGCAAAGCCTTCCAGGCCGACAAGACCCGCAAACGGTGCGTGTAGTGTATGTACAGTGTGGTTTGGTACCCTAGGACTCTTTCGTCTTACGCATGCTTCACTCTGTGTAGAGCCGAGTGGAAGGCACAGCGACAGCAGCAGCGGCGCATCGACTTCCGGTACAACGTAATGGACGAGCTGACCGAGTACCAGCGTTTCGAAGCTCAGCATGCCGTGTTTCTCTTGCTCCAGAGCGTCTCCGAGCACGAGATCCTCCAGCTCATCCACCCGGCCCACGACCGCCTCACAGTGTCCACGAATCTACCTGCTGGTGGATACAGCGGAGCTGGGGACGCCTCCTCGGTCCTGGGTATTGACACCGCGTCCCCTCACGTTCCGCTGCTCACAACAGCACCGTCACTGCGATCGCTCACGCCCAACGCCCCGTCCTCCTCTGCCGTCCGCCAGCGGTACGACGGCCCGCGTCGCTCCACGTTCGTGGCGACCGCTCGTTCTTCCAACACACACCTCTAAGCCTGTGGCTCGCGCTTGATGGGTGGGTCGGTTGTCGGGCCACGCATCGCTGCGCTGAAGATGGAGTAGACCTTGGGATCCTCACTGGCCGTGCGCTTGGCCAGGTACGCACGCACCGACTCCGTGGTGGCCTGAAGCGAGCGCGAGTCTTCGTACTTGAGCGTGATCGGCTCCATCTTGGCATGTGAATCTGCAGCGGACGCTGGAGAAGCTGTAGAGGAGGAGGAGGAGGAGAGGGAGGGGATGCCTTCGCCTAGCTCGCGCGCATTCATCTCGAAGAAGGGCCGCATCATGGGCACGCACTCCTGGGTGTGTTCAAACTCACGCACGTGTGGACGGATCCACTTGGACAGCGACTTGGTGTACTTCTGGAATCGGTACCGCGAATCGATCAGCAGAATCACGCCGTAGTCCTGGCGGTGGCGAATGCAGCGGCCCAGCGCCTGGTTCAGTGCACGGAACGCCTGCAGTTCGTACCACTGGTTGCCCGTCACGAGCTTCCGGTCCACGACACTCTTCTCATCCTGGTACTGCCGCTTGAGGGAGACCTGGAGCTCCTTGACGTTCGGGTACGGAATCCCCACGGCGAGTACAGCACGTGCGTTGGCGTTCGAGAAGTCAATGCCTTCGCTCACTTTGCCGCGATAGACAGCCAAGAAAATCGCGCCCGTTCGCTGTCGTGCCCCTGGCTCGGACTTGACCAGAGAGGAGGACGCTGCACTCATGCAGTCGACGATCGTGGTCTTGTATTTGTCCAGCAGCGCATCGAAATCCTTGCCGGCCTGGCGCGGCTCCGTGAAGATGGTCTTGCACATCTCGATCTTCTGCCACATACCCGTCTGGCGCCACCGCGTCTGGAGCTTCTCCATCAGTGAGTAGGATGGGAAGAACATGAGCACGCCGCCAGGCACCACACTCGCGTACTGCAGCAGCAGCTCGCCCACCGAGTCCTGGTACCGAAACTCTTGTTGGTTCTTCCACGTGGACGAGAGATCCACTCCGCCAGGTCCATTCATGATCGCACCAATAAAGACCTGACGCCGGATATTCACAACGTGGTTCGCCTCGAGGCGGATCGGGAAGTCGGTACCAAGCTCGCCAGCGAATGAATCCATCGGGCTCAGCGTGCCAGACGTCAGGATCACGGAGCGTGCTTCGCGCACCACGTCGGAGAAGGCCACCGCGGCGTTTAGGCACCAAATACACATCTTGACCTGCCAGTCGTTGTCGAAGCCATCGCTCTGGCTGTTGCCATACCCTCCTCCGTACCCACGTCCTCCTCCGCGTCCGCCAAATCGTCCGCCAAATCGACCACCACCGAATCGACCACCACCACCACTACCACCACTGCCTCCACGTCGTGTCCTCGACTTCATCACGATCAGCTTGAAGTCGTCCAGGTACTTGAGCTCATCTCGATACATGTACTCGGCGACGTTGAGGATCTTGCGGATCGTGCCCATCGCCAACGCACTGAGTCGATAGTCACTTCCTTCCAGGTTCTCCTGTGACGGCGACGGAGACGATTCCGAGCCATTCGCATTGGCTGTCGCCATCGCTGCCGCCAGTGCAGCCGTCGCAGCTCGTTTCGGTGCCGAGCTGTGGCCGCCTCCGCCCTGCGCGGCTGCCAGCGCGAGCGCCTTCTCGTGCTCGGCGACTACCTTCATATCCTTCTGGAGCTGCGCAAAGTGTTCCTTGGTCATCCCAGCGTACTCGGCAAACATGGCCAGGCAGTCCATGCCACTCCACACATGACTCTCCTCTTCGAACCCCGTGGGCTTGAGCATCGTCGCCGACGCCGCCGCGATGTTCTTGAGCCACCGGTGGACGCCGTTCAGCACTTTTAACAGCCCCAGGTACACTGGCGGGCGGTTGCCCTTCTTGATCACGTCCACGAACGACGCAATCGCTAAATTCAGTACATCAATCGTGAGCTCGAGACTCGCGCTCGAGCGACACGTATCCTCGACGTTGTGGGCCTCGTCCAGCACGATGATGGCGTTCTTGAGCGAGATATTGACCGCGTCGCGAATATTTGGGTCCAATAAATAATTATACGGACAGAAAACGATGTGCGCCTCGGCCAACGCGTCACGCGCATGGAAGAAAGCACACTCGCGGTGCTTCTTGGCCAGCTGGACCATGTCCTCGAGGTCCCACACGGGCGGTGCCACGCGCCGCAGGTCATTGGTCTTGCGGCGCTTGCGGAAGTAGCTGCACTGGTTGGCCTCGACGGCGTCGCGGCACTTGTCGTCGATCGCGCCCGGGTCCTTGTTCACTTTTGTATTCACACAGTAGTGTGACTTGGACCCAAGCACACACGTCTTGAGGCTCTCCGAGAACGGGTTGCTGGCGTCCGGGCTGGCCAGATACGACGCTGGGCAGCTCTTGAGTTCGTCAACCACTTGTGCTAATTGTGAGTGAGTACGCGAGCAGAAAAAGATCTTGGGCGGCGTGATCCGCTTCGGGGTCGAGCGAGGCGCCGCGACGGCATGGAAGTCCTCCAGGCTGCCGTGTTTGTCGGCGTCGGTGAGTTTGCTGGCGTTGGTGGCGACCGCTTTCGCGAACGACGACGGCAGTTGGCGCCGCTTAGGTGGTGGTCGTGCCTGCGTGTCCTGGGTACTGGGCCTCTTCTTGTTGCCCATGGAGATCCAGCCATCCTCCTGCATGGTGGCGCCGTTGGCGAAGCGGAACTTGTCAAACGTTGGCTGCGTGGACGCAAAGTCGTCGTCGTCCTCGTCGGCCGTCAACTGCGTGGCGAATTGCTGTGGTGGTTGTGCGGTTGGTTGTGGAAAGTTGCCTTTTTCGTCCCGAATTTCCACATTGGGAGTGGCATTATGTTCGGGATGTGATCCCTTCTTTTGTGCTTGCTCGTTCCGTATTCGCTCGTTCTCGACCATTTCCTTCACGAATTGTTTTTGGAACGTGAGGGACGAGCACAGCAACGCGAGGGTCTTGCCGGATCCCGTAGGGGACTCGAGCAACGCGTGCTGACCACTCTTGAGTGCGACGAGCACCTTGTTCATGACTGCGAGCTGCGCGGGGAACGGGCGCTTGCCGTGTGGGAACACCACGTCGTAGCCCATGATCATGACCTTGTTCTCTGGTTGCAGATGGTGTTGCGGGGGCGCCACGGCCGCTGCAGCACTGTCGAGCGCGATCTCTTGCGCGACGTAGTCCATCTCGCTCACAAGCTCGAAACGCAAACGGCGACAAATTGGTTTCCGCGCCAAAATGAGACAGTACTGTAATACACCTTTTCGCAAGACCGTCTACTGATAGCGGCAGGTCTTTTGTCGAGGGAATATATTACAGTATACAGTATATATACTGTAGTGATGTTCAGATATTCTTTTGTCTCATGCTTGGACACGTCACTGTGACGTGTGTGACGGTCACACCCACACCCAAAAGTCCCCCTAAAACACACACACACATACTTCGTACCGTAGTAAATTACTGTGTAAACGAGTCATTGAGATATTACACGCGCTGGCTGTGGCTGGGTACTTCGAAGCAATGAAAAATGGGCAGTGGGTGACATCCAATATCCTATGCAGTGCATAATGCACGCCCAGTAGATTTGCTCTTGGTTTGATCTCGCGCGGTGGATTGCATCAAAACACGTCAATGTTGTGGGTGATGGCGGGTGGCGTCGTTCGCCGCCCAGTTGAAGCGCTGTGAAGCACAGTGGGCAGCTGTCACTGCACTCCATTCTTCACTGCAAGTTGTTTCACCTCGAGTCGCCCGGCCCAGCTGGCGAAGAGCTGCTCCTGTGGAGAAATTAAAACAAATAAGTAGGTTGAAGGCCGTTGGTCCGAACAGAAGTAGATCAGCCAACCTGTTTGCAAGTAGATTAGGATCGAGCGCAGCACCCAGAGGTCTGTCTATCTATTCTCCGGCCCCCGGAGCGTAGCGGAGGGCGGCAGGCACGAAGGGTCTAGCGCATGGCGACCGAGCTTCCCGCGGGAGCGCGCGGGCGCGAGTCACTCGTGAAACAATGCCCATAATCTACTTGCAAGTAGGTTGGCTGATCTACTAAAATTTATGTTCGGACCAACAGCCCTCAGTCTACTTATTTGTTTTAATTCCTCGCTCCTGTGAGTGTGAGTCACGCTGCGTGACTCACACTCACAGGAGCGCTGCCAAAGTGAGCTCCCGCGAATCGTCATTACCATAGTGAGCTCAAGTCATTACAAAATTTGCTTCGGTTTGCATCAGCACTCCAAAGGGAGGGAAAGGACGGTCTCGCCCGGCTTTACGCACCGTCGGTGATGGCAGGATCAGACAATTGTCATCAAATACCTGTAATAATGAATACCGGCTCATCTCACAGGACACGATGCCGCGAAAAGTCCTTCAAAGAGGTCATCCAAAACCTGCGTAAATGCATATAGGAGATGCTTCACGGTCAACGATGGATGGAACGGCTGTCCGCTGCGAAGAAGGGGACTCACACCCACCCACCCATACACTCCTCTTCCTCTCGCCAAGCCAGGCATTCGTTCGCATTCGACGACGGCAGTTTGTGATTTCACTCCACCTCATTGACAAGGTATTGCCACATATTACATCAACCACCACAGCAAGATGAAGCTCGCCACCGTCCTCCTCGTCGCCGTCGCCGCGCTGGCGTCCACCGCCACCGCTGCACAGGACGAGCAGCGCAACCTCCGCGCCGAGAACGGCGTCGACGATGCGCGCCGCAAGTTCCCACACGACGAGACCTATGCGCCTCGCCAGAAGGAGCCTCGCCGTCTGGCTGAGGAGGGTCGCTTCCACCCGGATGAGATCGACACCTTCGCACCGCCAGCGGATGAGATGCGCGCTCTTGAGGAGACTGCCCCACGCGCGGTCGAGATCGCCAAGTCGCTCTTCGAAGCCGCCAAGCCAAAGACCTTTGCGCCACCGGCTCCTGAACCGATGTAAACCATCTTGGATTGCAGACGCCTCTGCGTAGTGAAGTGAGGGCTGCCGTCCTAGGTAATAGGGTGAGCCATTCGCTACATAAGCGGTTCCTTAATCCTCAGAAATCAATCGACCTTTGTATGTATTGCCGTATATTAATGACCTCGACGCCCTCAGTAATAGTGGTGTGGTCTCAACACTTCATGTCTTGACCAGCAATCACTCACGCTGTCGCTGCGATGGTATGCACGGCACGCACCATCAACGGGTTCTTCATCTTGAGCGCCACTCGGACAATGTAGCTGCCATCGTTTGGCTCGGTCAGGCTCAGTTTATAGCGACGCAGGAGGTTTGCTGTCACCACACGGAGCTCCAGCATCGCCAGCTTCATGCCCGGACACATGCGAGGACCAGCACCGAAGATGCCAAACTTGGTGGGTGGGATGGTCAGCAGCTCCCTCGACTCACTATCGATCCATCGACTAGGGTTGAACTCGGCGGCGTCGGGCCCCCACACCTTCGGGTTGCGTACCATACCGTACATCGACAACATCACACTGTCGCCCTTGCGTAGCGGCACGCCACACACCTCAGTATCGAAGCGCAGCATCTCACGGATCGTCGCCTCCAGGTACACCAGCTTCTGTACGTGGTCAGTGGTCACGTAGGTGTCGTCATTCACGATGCCGAGTGCAAGGAGCTGCTCGTTCATCTCGCTTCGGATGCGTGCCTCAACCGCAGGGTCCTTGTTGAGCGCGTAGAAGAACCACGTGAGGGTCAGTGCAGTCGTAAACGCCAGCAGGAAATCAACCAGATCATCGTGGCGCAGACCAGCCTTGTCCTTGTGGCTCGCTTCAATGAACAGCTCCACAACGCTCTTGACTGTGGTGGCATCATCAGCCTTGCGCTGGTTTTGATGCTGCCGCATTTGCTGGCGCTGCGTCATGGCCCCCACGCTTGCCTGCACAAATGAGTGGAACCACTGCCGCGTGGTCTGCGTCTTCTCCCAGAACTATCCTTCATCACCGACCTGCAGCCACCGCTTGAGACGCCAATAGAAGCTGGGCAACCGGATGTGCTTTAAGGTGGTGACCGATCCAATGCGCCCAAACTCTTCGAGTATGTGCGGCTCCTTACTGCCGATTATGTGCATGTCGAGACCCAGCCCGCTTTCAGTGAACGCCTGCAGTGTAAACTGCTGAAACAGCATAGCCAAGTCCACCGTTTCGTTCTTGTCGAGGACTTCGTCGAGCTGGTGCACGTTCTTCTGCATCGTTTCTATCATGCATAGTCGCTGGTCGCAGCGGAAGGGAGGAAGATTTGCATGGTTGCTATGCTATCAGGAGGCCGAGAAACGAATTGTGGAGAGCGGACGGTGTGATTTTTTCCGAGGTGTGATTCTCAGGATGCGGCGACACCACTCATCATCAATTAGAACACGATGGGAAATCCCCTTCGAAGGAAATAGCGTCGCCGGCCACTTCACGCTGGGGTAAGCTGGTGCGTTCCATATACAGTAACGTATTTCTACTGTACCGTGCAGGACTCACTTCTACGGTGCTATACAGCTCACATAAAGGCAAGTGAGACGCAGACTCACTTGAAGTGAGTCACTTCCCCACAGCCGCCGCTGAGGAGTCCCTCACCAGGTAGGATTCGCACCTAAGTTGAAACTTGAAAATCACAAATCACAAAAACGTACTGCGTTTGAAGAAATACCAGCCCTGGGACAACCTGTGAAGGGGACCTACCGAACTAAATAAGTTGCAATAATACAGTGTAGCCATTTATTTTGAGCTCCAGAGCGCACTCCATCAATCCGCTCGCCATGACTTCCGCTCGGCCTTCTTCCACGATGGCGCGCACCGACAACGATCAAGATTTCGCTACCAACTCAAGCGACGATGAGGGTCAGGGCCTGGCCCTCGAGATCCCCTCGCACATATCGTCAGAGAATGGCTCATCCAAATCAGTTGACCAATCCGGTGTGTCCTCTTCGTCATCCACAGTCACGCCACCACCAAGTCTGCAGCTCCCAAGTCCAGCGCGTGATGGACGCAAACGCAGTGAGAAGAGACGAGTGAGTGGTCTACTTGGTAGCTCCTCGTCATCCAGCACCGGTAGCAGCCCCTCAAGCTCCGGGTCGTTCCCTACACCTTTCAAATGTTGCGGTGATCTCTGTGACTTTATCGTGCAGCAGCCACTGAGCAAGCCTCAGGGAGCGAGCGACAGTCTCAAGAAGTCGCATATCGCACGTTTCGATGCTTCCAATTCTGTGGAAGCGTCCACCGCGTTGCAGCTCTTGTTCTCAGCCGACGAGCGCCAGATCATCGGCGACCAGAACTTGCAGCAGCTACTCGAGTCAACGCAGGTGGCGAGATGGGATGATCCACACGTTCATGGTCAATCCATGAAGGAGCCACTCGTCAACTCCACTTCGGATGACCGCGATTTGCGTATCATCACGTACAAGTCCATCGCACTGGCCAAGCCGAACAAGCAACACTTGGCCGCAGCGCTCCAACGCAGACACGACGAGGCGTTCCCACCATCCACAGCATCGCCAGAGAAGGTGGCACCAACAAGTGACAGCAACAGCGGTCACAGAAGACAGCGCAAGCGGTCAAGTCTGATGGACCCAACTCTAGCGCATGCCATCCGCGAAGGCTGCCGCACTCGAATCTACGGCGAAATGGAAGGTGTGGCCAATCACTACCGCCAGGTTCGCGTCTGCCGCAACTGCTACGCGATCTACACACTACTGGATCGTGCTCGTGAACTTGCTATGGGCCAGAACGACTTGCACGGCTCCATGGACAAGCAAGTCGCTCGCAAGCGCAACACTGTCAAGGCCAAGTGGGGCGGCATGGTGGATGACGAAGTCGGACGCAAAGAGAAGCTGTACTTGCGAAGCTCTTCGACCAACAAGGATTTCGTAGGAGCATCTGCATCGGCACCTGTGCTGTCCACAATGCCGCCACCGGGGGCAGTACTGCCATTGATACAGTCACCGAAAGACCCTTCGCCTCGAGTGGAAGATACCAAACCGACCGTCTCATCAAGCACAGCATCGCTTCCTGCTGTTTCACCGCATCTTACGGTCAAGAACACCAACGTTGTCAACGCTGCACCAATCAAACCCAAGGAGAGCGTCGTCTCGATGGACAAGTACCTACGCGGTGAGAGCAAACAGATCGAAGAGAAGCAGCTCCGAGAAGGCCAGCTCTTCCACTCTACAGAGCCAAAGCCGGGTACTTCGTCCAAGACAGCGCGACGCCGCACGCCAGCGAGTCGTGGAGGCAGCCAGCCTGTGGACAAACCAATCGCAACGGTGTTGCTGCTGGACTCGGATCTGTCAGTGCTTCAGTCGATCCACGATACCCTGCAGCATGCCTCTGTCACCTCGCTGCCATTCGCACTAGAGATCGAGAGCCTCACCGACGCCAATGAAGCATTGAAAGCCTTCAAAACGAGCAGCTACGATGTGGTCCTCGTTGAGCGTGATCTGTCCATCGGTATGAACGGACTCGAGTTCACCAAGCTGGTACGACAGCAGGAAATCCAGCGCAGTGCGGCGTCCTCGGCGGTCGCTTTCCAACGGCGAGCGCCGATTCTGTGCCTAAGCACTAAGACTTCCACCAGCGATCTACAGCTCTATCGAGAGACCGGTATGGACGGCTGCATTGGTAAGCCAATCAACAGCGTATCACTTGTTCAGACAGTGCAAGCCGCACTGGCTATGAAGCTAGCCACCATGGCAACCGACTCTACCATCACTGCTGCCAGTGACGCGATCGCCAAGGCCAAACAAGAGCAGTACGATCGACGAAAGCATCGCCGACGAAAACTCGAGGCTGCCACCACGATGGGGATCCCACAGCTACTGGGCACGGACGTGCGTGATTACACACACGGCGTCTTCCAACTGGACTCGGAGACGTCGTTTCCGTACTGCATTCTAGGTGAACGCACAGCGATCGAGACGCCAGTGCACGAGAGCAACACGTTCTTCAACCTCGTGGTCATCCACGACCTCTTCGACACGTGGGAACGGCTACAAATCCTGCTGAATCCAATCGTCACGCGGTATCACGGCCAAGTCCAAGTGCTGGTGTGGAACTACCCTGGTCAAGCCTACACAACGTGGCGTGCTGGCACGCTGCTCAACAACACGTACCATTGTCAGTGCTTCCAGGCGCTGCTCAACCACGTTGGTCCCAATGGGAACGGCTACCTACGGGACGCCCCGTACTACCTGCTCGGCCTGGGCAACGGCGGAAACATCGCAACCTTGTTTGCATCGCAGTCGCCTCCGCTGGACCGCAACACAAGAGCGCTGCTACTGGTCAATTCGTTCAGCTACGTGGATGCTCAGCTCGCGCAGTTCTTCCACGACTGTCTCAAGGTGTTTGCCTGCACGCCAGAGTCACGACCGGATCTACCAGTGTATTTCCACAGTCGCTTCCTCTTCTCGGCACCATACATTGCTCGCGTGACTGCACCACTCGCACTCAACCTGTACACTGCCGTGATGAATCCCCTGACGCTGGACGGGCGCAAGGCACTGTGCCATGGCGCTCTCAATCACGTGGATCTACGCAAGGCGTCGCTCAAGATCAACGTGCCGTTCGTCAACATTTGTGCGGCGCAGAATGCCCTGGTGGATGTGAGCACACAAACACAGGCGCTGGTCAACGCAACAGGTGTGCTCTTGGTGGATTCTATCGGTAAAGTTCTGCGCACCACGGCTCGTAGCACCAGCAAGAGACTGAGCAGCGTGGTGTGGCTGGCCAGTGGCCATGAGGTACTGCAAGAGTGCAAGAACGAGATGTTGCAGCTGATCGAACAGTTTGTCACAGGCTTCCACGAGATCAACGATGTACCTCATCAGAGCCAGTTGGCTGCCAGTGTATCGTTCGCGCCGTCCCCACCCAAGAAGCAGCCGCTCGCCACTGCGTCTCCTCCTTCCAAGACGCCACTCACAAGAGACGAAGACCAGCAGCACAAGCATACGAAACCCAAGTCAACTGGTGCCAGCTACGAAGACTCGTTCATCGATCGTGTGCTCACGACGGTGAACCAGGTCATGCCACCGTCGGTCACGAATAACAGTGCCTTCTCTCCACTTCCAAGCAACCAACTGACGTCGCCGGAAAAGGCAAAATGGCTCGCATTCCAGGCCGCCAGCACGGCTACCGCAACGCAGGCTCAGTGCGCCAGCGTCCGACACCACGAGCAGCTCGCGTCGCACGCCGACAAGCAGCGGCGGCGCCAACAAATGAAGGCGTCCGCGAGTGAGATGAGCCACTGGGATCCGACCACGCCGGCGTTCGAGCGGCTGAGCACCAACCTCATCTACAAGGTCGGCGACGGCTCCAAGATCTACCCTGACAACAAGGACATGCCCGAGGTCAAGGAGTACATGGCGTGGCGTGTGCAGCGCAACCAGAAGCGGCTCCAGCGCATGGAGGCCAAAGTGCGTGTCATCCAGCGGGCGTTCCGCGCCTTCTTCGCGCGTACCATGGCCTGGCGTCTGCGTCGCGAGCGCTGTGTGATCCAATTGCAGCGAATCTGGCGCGCCAAGATGGCCAAGAAGAAGTACAAAGGCATGAAGCGCGAGGACTGGGCCGTGCGCCTCGTGCAGCGTCACTGGCGTGGAAAGATGGGCCGTAACACGTACAAGACACAGATGCAACAGTACCTCGCAGCGAGAGAGATCCAGCGCATCGTGCGTGGCGATCTGGCCATTCGCTTTGTCAAGCGGATACGACAGCGCATGCACCACAGTACTGCCAGTATCCAGCGGATCGTGCGGCAGTACCTGGCCAAGCGCAAGATGTTTATGCTGCGGCGGAGACGCAATGCTGCGATCACCGTGCAGCGTGTGTTTCGCGGCCACTTGGGGCGCAAGCGGTTCGCACAGGAGAAGGAGAAGCTGCTGTTCTCCAAGACGCAGAGCCAGGGCATCACGTTCGGCAAGCAGATGCTCATGGAGTACAAGCTGTATGGCACCAAGTTGCAGAGCGAAGTGGCGTTGCTGGCCTCCACGAAGGCGCAGATGGAGAAGGACGCCGAGGCGATGGTGAACGAGATCTGTGAATTTGAAGAGGGCATTCGCGTGCTCGAGTCCGAGATGCATACGCTCTCGCAGCTTGAGACCGAAGGACTGTCGAAGCCATTGGACGAGCAGGCCAAGTGGCAGCTACGGGGGCAAAAGATGCGATTGGATCGAGAGTTTACGCAGATGCTGGCACAGATCGCGACGCGGAAAGAGAAGCTCGAGGTGATGGAGGAGAAGCTGCAGAAGCTGGACAGAGAACGGCTCGCCAAGGAGGAAGATCTCAAGGCGCTGGAACGCAAGCTCGTGATCTTGCTGGAGGAACAGCAGCAGGAGCTGGACAAGATCAAGCACAAGCAGCAGACACGGAGCCAGTTGCTGCTGGACATTCTACCTCCCACGGGTAGTGGAGGCAGTGCTGCTAACAGTCCGTGGAGTAACGCATCCTCGATCTCCATAGGTGGACGAGGAGGCAGCTCGTCATCTCCCACCAAGAGCGCTGTGCAGACGGCGGCGGCCAACTCGACCAGCGCGTTCACGATGCAGCAGCGTGAGGAGGCCAACTCGCTGATGGAGTCGACCGAGACCATGATGAAGTTTGGCTTCATGTCCATGTCCATGACCTACTTTAGCAGCATGAACATGGTGCGTGCCATGCGCAAGATTGGCGCGCACCACATGACGCTGGACAGCACGGCAGCGGCGGCCAACCACAAGTGGCCAGAGTACAACACGGTCACTCAGCCATCATCCGCAGCAGCGTCACCCATGGGTTTCCAGCCAGCAGTACCGAATGGCAGCTTACCCGGTCAGCAGCCACTGCAACTGGCAGGCTGGAGTGTCGCGGATGTCGGACGGTGGCTTGATACACTCGCGCTGGGCCAGTACAAGCGAGCATTCCAGGACGCGGCAGTCGATGGCGCACTGCTGGCGCATCTCAGCGACGAGGACTTGAAGAATACATTGGGCATGGAGCATCGCCTCCACCGCAAGAAGGTGCTCACCTCGGTTGAACAGCTCCGTGAGGCCGAGCGGATCAAGATGAAGCGCTTATACGGAGCCCACAACCCGGACGAGATGCGCAGTGGTGGTGGAGGATCCATGGCAGGGTCGGTGTTGGGCTCACCTACCTTACCCTCACGAGGTGCAGCACCCTCGCCGATGCCAATGTCATCAGCAGCACCGTCGCCCACTCGATCCGTCAGCAGCGGAGTTGAACCAGCATCATCCAGCGCGATGGTAGCCGCTGCTGCAGGCTCCAAGATGCTGGTGTCATTCCCGGACTTTTGCTTGCTTGTGAAGGCCGGCAAGCTCAAGCAGATCAAGGAGGCGCTGGCCCACTTGCCTGAGCGCAAGTTTGACCCACTGACCGTCGCCAAGCCGTACGCGCCTGGCGTGGGTACACTGTATGACGACGTACTGGAGAAGAGCGCGTTCCATATCAACAAGGGCGACGACAATGGCAACACGCCACTGCTACTGGCCGCACAGAACAACAGACTCAAGGTCGTGCAGTACCTCATCAGCAAGGGCGCGAACCCCAACCATCAGAACGTGAGTGGATTGGCTGGCTAGCATGATGTATCTTGGACAGGGACTAACATCACGGGTTGTTTGTTCTCCACAGAAACACGGCCAGACCGCGGGCCACTATGCGATGGCATACAGCTTCTTTGATCTCGGTGCGTGGCTGCTGGACCCGGAGAAAGGCGGCGGGCGCGACGACATCGCGAACGAGAACGGTCTGACTGCGTACGATGGTCTGTCATGATCACGAGAATGAGAGCATGCGATGTTCGTACCAGCCTCCCACCGCATAGACAAGGATTGACAATGCACCTAGCCAAGCAGAGGACGGGCATGAGTTGTGACATCAAACAGGAGTATCCATAGACTTACCCAGTGTCTGCACAAGCGTGGCGATCTCATTGTCGGTTGTAGAAGCAGCCACACCCGCTGTGAAGATGTTGTTGATGGCGTGGAGTACAGCACACTCGAGCAGCGAGCCCTGCCTCGCATACCGCAGAGCCAGATACACACCGACGACGAATGCCCACATGACTTGTGTGAGCAGTTCTAGTGCATCAGAGTGCCTTGCATTGGCGAGGTGCACCAGGGAGAAGCATACACTCGAGATGATTCCACTGTGGAGAGCGTTCCCATGGAGCCGATTGAGGCCAAGATGGAAGACGACCCCTCGGAAGAACAACTCCTCTTGCAGCGGCACGAGAAGGAGACCACGCATTGCTGCTGTGGGGTCTGATGTGACGTAGCTGATGATCTTATCCGTAAATGTTGGTGTCGCTTGGCTTGAAGTGAGGAGGACCACCAGCATTGAATGGATGGTCACCGAGATGATGATGATGCTGTGTGCTGGCCACGATACAATCCCCAGCCTATAGATTCACTCCGTCAACGGCAATGTATGGAATCAGAGACAAGAAGCTCGTTACCTCTTGGTGAACAGAGCGCGATCGCGTTGCTGGAAGAGCCGCATCATGAATCGCACCATGCCTTCGACGAAGATCGCCGTGTAGACGGCTTCTCCAGCTACATTTGCTGTCGCTGTAGACAGTGTAGCACACAGTACGCGTACCAGTGACTTGGCTATAGTACCGCACCACACAAGCAGCATCCCCGCGGCCAGCGCCATCACGATTTCGATCGCGAGGAGCACAAGGCGGATGGCAGCATGGAGATGCTGGTTGCTTGGCGTGGTGTCCTGAGCTGGGGTCTGTGGCTCGTTCCGCGGATGCTGGTCCAGGGGGTTGTCACTTTCTTTGCGCATCGGATTCTCTGTATGATTTCCTGTCTCGAACAGCGCGAGGACGCCATTTTGTGGCGCGCCGACCCACTTCCATTTGCTCCACTGCGAGGAGTTCATTTTGGTGACCCTCTGTTTGTTATTTACGGATGTCCATACCTAAGAATGCACATCCATATATACCGGGCAACAATCAACTATTTACGGATAGAAACCCACATTGCATTGCCACAATGAATGGCTCACCACCAAAGGATGCCGCGCCGATGTCGCGCAGCGAGCGCAAGCGGCTCTTCAAAGAGCGGGAAGCTGCACCACCGACAAGTAATGATGACAGCGCAAGCGAGCGCCTGCTGAAGCGGCTCAAGAACAGCACGCTGCTGCCGCTGGCTGACGACCACAAGCGGTATCGACGCTGCATCATCGAGTACGACGGCACCAATTTCCAAGGTTTCCAGGCACAAGAAGAGCACGGAAAAGTGCGCACTGTGCAGGAAACCATCGAGAGTGCGATCACGCGCACGACAGGCGAGACGGTACGTGTCAGAGGCTGCTCTCGCACGGACAAAGGCGTCCACGCGCGCGGCCAAGTGGTCGTCTTCGCGAGCTGTTGCTCGGTCGAGGACCGCGCCTTTCGCGACGCGATCAACACGCGATTGCCTGAAGACGTCGTGTGTCGCTCGCTCAAGACACTCGCTCCAGTGCCCACTGGAGGCGACGCAGAGGACGAGGCGTTTGACCCACGCGCCAATTCCATTGGCAAGATCTACGAGTATGTCCTCGTCAGTGGAGCTCTTCGGCTGGTGCTTGATCGACACCACGTATGGGTGATGAAAAAGACGCTGGATACGACGCTGATGCGAGCAGCGGCTGCGCACCTCACTGTATCACCCGCTACCAAGGATTACTCGGCGTTCACGCCTGCCAAGAGCAGCAAGCTCCACCAGGAGCTGGGTAGTAGCACAATCTGCACGCTGTTCGGTGTCGATCTCATCGAAGAACCCGTCCAGCCAGACCAGGAGGAGGACGATGAAGTAGTCGAGTCGGTCAAGATCACGATCCGCTTCCACGGTGATCGGTTCTTGTACAAGATGGTGCGGAACCTGGTAGGCACACTCGTGGACGTGGGCTTGGGTCGGATTCCACCGGACACGATACCCACGATCTTCGCAACCAAGGACCGGTCCAAGGCGGGCCAGGGCGCGCCACCGCAGGGGCTCACACTCGTGCGTGTGCTGTACAAGGAAGGATGAATAGAGAGGCATGGATGGATGCATCGTGGCGTCGTGTTGAATATCTATGGAACCAGAGCGAGCGAATGATGGGGGGAGGACGCGCTCAGAACTCGTACCATTTTTTGTTGGTGTTCTTGTCGTTGAAGGCCTTCATGGTCTTGTAGAAATCCTCCGCCGAGTCCTTCATCTGCTCCGTCTTGACCGCCAAGTCGCTCAACTTCTCACCACGCTCTTGCAAATGCTGTCAACAAGAAAGAATGAGTGAACCATGAGAGTCATCATCCTACAGAACACCAATCAGTCAACGCACCTGAGCGGCTTGGTGGAGTGCATCCTTGGTCGCGCCGAGACCTTCCGTCGTCTTCTTGACTGCGGCTTTGTGGCCGTCCCCATCTGCGTCTGCCTTCGTCGACGAGGCGGCCACCGACTTGCGAGGTCCGCCAATCAACTTGCGTCGCTCTTCGTCTTCCACCGAGAAGTGGAACACTTTGTTCAAGTCGCAAACATCTTTCGCACCCGACACCAGCTTCTTCAACGCAGCGATGCCTCCTTTCTTGCGAGGACTCGGGTGGTGGTCTTGGTCGATCTGGAACTTGCGTTCGTCGAGCAGCACACGCGTCTTGATGGAGCACCGTTCAAACACGGCGTTCTCTCGTTGTGTGGCTTCCGAGAAGATCGTGAACCGCTCAATCTCACCAAAGCTGTTGGCGACGATCAACTCGCCATTGGCCGATACCTTGCAGCAGATCCCATCCAGCAAGTTGCCGAGGTAAGGCAGGTCGATGCTCCACACCATGGAGAGTGTCATCAGAGAGACCACGTACAGGCGTTGGCTCTGGTCGATCACGACGAGGCAGTTCTCGACTCGGTCTTGTACTGGGATACGGATGATCGACGTCTCTAGAATATGGGACGATACTTGAAGGCTCGCGAGTGGGTGCACGGGCAGCTCATCCTTTGAGACAGAGGCAATCTCGGATGCCTTGGGTAGAGCTGCTTGGACGAGGTGGATCGACTTGCCACAGGTGCAGACGAGGAAGCGAGGCTTTTCTGCCAGCGCATCTTGAAGACTGCCGACTTCCGGATCCGCGTTGTTGTCGGGCAGAGGTTCAAATCCTTGAGCAAACACCATCACTTTTTCGTGGTCACGGAGCTGTTCGAGGACAGAGCAGACAACCCCGCGTGCGTACGGAAGGAGATCGACACCATTGATCGACACGATCGCGTGGCCGGGACTCACACCTTCAGCTGCCAATGCGAGAGCCTTCTCGTTCTCCAGCACGAAACCCTTTACGATTGCGTGCTCATTCACTTCGGTGTACAGGTGAAGACCGAGCGATCCGGCTGGCACGCGCGTCTCGATAACTTCACGCTGCACCCACTTGCTTGGTTCGCTCGGGACCGATGCGTCAGTCGTGACATCCACATGGTCTATATCCCCGCTCTTGATCTCATTGTCCGTAGCCTTGGCGATGGCGGTCGCGAGTACATACTCTGTGAACTGGGCGACCTCAGAGCTCACTGAGTACTTGCCACCTGCTGGCTGGACGGCAACAACCACGTTGTCCACGCTCACCTCCTTCGGCGTGGTGCTGCTAGCTGTTCTCGATGACCACTCCTTCCCACGAATATCAACCTTGCGGCCATTCGTATCAACCATGATGATGGAGCTCAACGGACCGAGCTTGTGCGGATCGAACAGCGATTCTCCGATCTTCTTCGCCGTTTGCACGTGGAACATCTCCAACTTTCCATTCCCACGCCCGACGAACAAGATCGGCACGATCTCTTTGTGCTGAATCACCGCTGGTACATCTTGGGGAGGTGACGACTGTGATCGATGAGCTGGTGGCGAACGAGACCCAGGCTTCGCGTTTGATGGGCTGTTGCCTGATCCAGCAACAGGAGGTACAGGGATCTCGGTCACTTGCACCAGCTCGCTGAACAAAAGCGACTCGATGGAGACGGGTTCGTCCGACGACACGTCAAAGATCAGAAGCTCGTAGTTGTAGGACTTGAGCTCAATCAGCGACACCACGCCAGCGTCGTCTGCGATCGCAGCGTACTGATACGCGGTTGAGAAGCAGATCGACTTGATCGCACTGCTGTGGATGTGTAAGCTGAACGCGACGTGGTAGCCGGCAGCATCATCGACATCATCTCCGCTCGGATCCGTTGATACTGCTGCCGCCTTCATTTCTTTGCGAGTGTCTTCACCATCGGTGGATGACACAGCCTCCGTCTGGGCGTCGATGGTTGCTGGGCCTTCCACTGGCGTGATAATGGTCTTCGCTATGGCTGATCGCCTACCGAACTCAAGCATCGCGATCTCACCGCCAACAAAACCCACCATCAGCGTTCTCGCCTCTTTGCAGAACGCCACGCTTGAGATCTCCGTGTTTGTAGGCTTCGGACTGAGCTGACTTGATACGGACACGACGTGTAGCAGCTTGATCGTGCCTCGACTTGCTCTCTCCGAAGGCGGGACTGTCTCCCAAAACAGCACGTTGCCATTTGCGTGGCCAGTGATGAGCATCGTTGATGTACGGAACACATGCTGTAATCCCGAATCAGGAGCACCTGGAGGAAGCCCACCCTGTGCAATCGGCTCCACGACGCTGCCACCATTGATCGGCCACTCAAAGTCTTCCAGCGTCATCAATTGGTAGATCGGATCAATCGTACTTCGATTCATGGCGCCGATGAGATCATCCTGGAGCGAACCATCCCTTCCCGACAAGTTGATGACGGTGAACGACTTGATCTGGCTCCTTTGAAGGAACGGAGGAGGCAGACTCGTGCCACTTGGCAGGCGCTCTGGGATCCACTCCCATTCCTCTTTGTCATCTTCTTTGAGCCGAACGAAACACGGCAGACTCTGGACGGTGATCCCTGGCTGGTGGCCGTCGAGAGGGTTCCCTGATAATAGGATCGCCGAGAATGGAGCTAGACGAGTACTGAAATCCACTTGGTCAGTCGCCACGACAAACGAGGAGACGGCAGCTTCGTTGGGTGGACGCAACTGTGACATCCCCCACGTGAGCTGCTCGGATTTCACGAGCGACGTGGTCGCGTCTTCGTCGGTCATGTGTCTCGGTGGAGTTAAGAGCGTGAGGTTCTTTGCCTCGCCTTCGTCGGGCCCTCCAGCGAAGAGGATCGCTCCGGATAAGTGGGAATGACGAGACGTTGGAGGTGCACAGATCCACTGAATGCGCACGACCGGTTGGTGTTGAGTTGATGCCGATGGCTGAAGCTGGTGGTACAGACCATGGGGTTTCTCGTGGCGGAAAACTCCAATGCCGCCGTACTTGAACCCAGCCACAAACCGCTTCCCACTCGAGTGCCATGACAAGCACTGTACCGAGTTTGGCTCGTCTTGCTTCGTGGTCGGAGACAGCGGTGTGCCTTTCGACTTGGTCAGTGAGTAATCCTTTGCCAGCTTGTGTTTGGAGAGGTCCCATTGATAGATGAGCGGCGAAATCTCGTACGCGATCAGTAACTGGTTGGCATCTCGAGGGTTCACCACCAATGCTGTGACCACCGCGAGGTGCTTCTCGTCTTCCGTCGCCATGATGCCCACATCGCGTGGCGTGATCACGTACGTGCTGGTTTTGCCTGTGTCTTCATGGATCACCTGGCACATTTCAGTCATCGTGAGCTGCCGTGGAAGTGTGTACGGTATCCAACGATGGCAGACGTTACGTGGATGTTCCCATCGTCCAACGCGACGAAAATGAACGGGAAATTCTGGTACCGGATCGTCTCGATGCACGTGATGGTGCTTAGCGTCCACCTATGTCGACACGTCTTTGTCAGTATCGCAATAGGTTCAATGCATGCTGCATACCGTACGTCTCTGGTATCTCGACTTCTGGGGTGAACGGATGCGCGAGGTTGTAAATGCGGATCGAACTGTTCGAGTACGTGACCACGAGTCGCTGCTGCGCGGTAAACTTCATGTGCATCACGCCAATCGTGAGGTTGCTATTCGAGCGCGGCGCATTGATCAGGATTTCGAGCCCGTCGTTGCCATAGAGTTTCACCGCGCCGCTTGCTGTGCCCACTGCGAGAATGCCCTGCAGACTACAGAACGCCAGCGTCTTTGCATTGCTCGGGACGCCGTGGTGGCCGATGGAACCTAGGTCGAAGAGATGGGCGCGGAGAGTTGTGGGTCGAGACAGCGCTTGCTGCAGCGCCTTCTCGGTCGGGGTCACAGCGCGAGCCGACGACTTGTTGCCCATTTTGGGAATGTCGATATCACAGCCCACAGGTCGATTCGGGCGCAAGGAGTTGCAGCGATGGATGCCGCGCGAAGTCGTCTATGACCGAGTGTTCTTGTTCGATCAGTTGGAGATGCAGGGCGCACGCAAGAAAGTGAAGCGGCTAGTGACGTATCAAGCTTTCTTTGGCTTGCTTGGATGTCCGCTTCAACAACCGAAACACATCCTTCTCTTTCTCTAAAACAAAAACACCTCGAATTGAGGTTTATTACAGACCGATATTGGATGTCACAGGAATCAGATCTGGAGGTATATCAGAACTGAGTCGACAGCTTCAACTTGGTTGTCATAGTCACCTTGGAACCAGACGACCGATGGGAGCGTACTTCTGCTGGAAGCGTGTAGCCCAGTCAGCCAGCGAAGATTGCTGCACGGCACTAAGGTCGTCGATGCTAGGGTTGTCGAGGCAGTCGTCGTCGAGCGACATGCAGGCGAGTGCGCGCGATGCGTCCCGCCCGGCGAACTGGCTGTAGGATCCATCAGGCCCGTAATGGTCGAAGCCGTTCAAGGTAACGTCATAGATCGTGCCGTTCACAGCGACGAGTATTGTACCACGCATGTTGTCGACTCTGTTGTACTTGCGCAGCTCGCTTGATGTCAGATCCTGGTGAATAACCAAGCGACCAACGTTTGGATATTTGGTCTCGTCTTGAAAGCGCATGACCCACTCGTCGAGATCCTCTGTCTCCGTGCTTCGCAACGCAACCTCTTCCGTGTTGTTGATTGTGCTGCGGTCAAGTTGACCAGTAGCGAATGCGAGGGTCGCATCTGTGCCGGCCAAACTTGCGTACTCTCCACCAGGTCCAAAAAGGTCTGGGCTGCTGCTCACGTCATAGACGTCCCCCTTCACTGACAGGTGCGTTGGCTTCCCACGAGTTCCATCGAATGATGATAACTCATCGAGTGTGTAGTTGTGTCGCTTGGACTCTGCGTGCTCCAAGCCCTTTTCTGCCCGAGGCAGTCCGCTCGGACCCGACGGTGGTGTTCCAAGCGCGTTGCCCATGGCAGAACTTGCAGGGACGATGTGATCTTGTCGATGACTTGGAGATGAGCTAAATTCAACTCTGAACCACCAGCCCTGTTCATCGCTCTCATCATCGGCTCCAACTGGAGCTGCTCGGATATGGCAGTTGAAGTGGAAGGCCGATCTTGTCACAAAGACAAGGAATGTCACTATTTTCGGACATGATAAACCACCAATGAAAATCATTTTTTTATTTTAATCATTTTGATTGGATAAAATACCATCGGCACCTGTGTGACACATGATGTGTCATCCACGGGAGCAATGCAGTCGGTCGAACGCGTGCTTCCTGACCTCTTGCAATGGAAGAACTCGTGACGCTGAGTGCAATACAGTAACGCACCATTGCAAGCATGTTGACGATCTCACGCTCATCACAAGCGCTACATGTGATGGCCATGAACTCTAGTCCAAGATCTTACCAATCACTGGGTACTTCTGCGCGAGCTTGGTCTCCCAGTCCGACAGCGTCTTTCGCTGCTGCTCCGTGATGTTTTCAATCGATGGGTTATCGAGCGCGTCATCCGTCAGCAGCATGCAAGCGAGAGCGCGCGAGGCATCGCGACCGGCAAACTGGCTGTATCCGCCCTTAGGACCGTAGTGGCTGAGGCCGTCGAGAGTCACATCGTAGATCTTGCCATTCACACCAACATAGCACGTCTTGCGAGGAGTGTCCGCACCATTGTGCACGCGAAGCTGCTCACGCGTAAGATCGCGGTGGCGCAGGACACGACCAACATTCGGGTACTGGTTGTAGACGGAGAACTTGGTCACCCAATCTTGAAGCGTTTCCTGATCCATAAAGCCAAGATCCGACAGATCCTCGTTCTCGAGGTCCTCCTTCTCAAACGACATCTTGGCCAGTGCGCGGGATGCATCACGTCCTGCGAACAAGTGGTAGCCTTCGCCTGGTCCGTAGAAGTCGCGCTTGCTGCTCACGTCGTAGACTTCATCCAGCAGACCAATGTAAATTGGCTTGCCGTTCTCGCCGTTGAACTCCTTGAGCTCTTCAAGCGTGAAGAAGCGGCGACGGATCTCCTTCTTCTCAGCCTTCGCCTTCGCCTGGCGCTCGCGCGCCGCCGCCATGGCCCGCGCATTCTGCGCATCGATCGACGCGTTCCACAACCGCAGCGCAAAGATCGCGATCACCGCGACACCCGCGCCGAGGTACACATTGCTGCTCACACCACGCAGGATATCCATACTGTTCGTGTCGACAACGCCTATGCTCTAGTCACCCGAGTTGCTAAATCCACAAGTGCGTCGTCTTCGCTGGGCACAATCAACTGCCTCTCTCGCTGAAAAGCTACGGATCTCTATTCAGTACATTTCTGTACTTGCTAGATTACCGTTATTTAACCGATATTCTCAACTGGTACAGTGTACCTATCCAAAACCAAAATGTTGGTCGAATGGTGAGCAGCTCCAAAATGCTGCGCCAGACCCGCCGATGGCACGCCTGCGTGCGCACGCGATGCGCCGCACTGGCGCGCCCTCAGCCGCAGCTCAATGCCCCTGCTAGTTTATCTCTCTGTTCACTGGCAACCAAGTCAAAACTGACCTCTGTGACGTCGGACGAAATCCAGTCGCACTTGCTTGAAGGCCTGCGATCCGCGGACGAGTCGCCGCTGGTCAATTTGATCCAAGACAAAGCCAGCGCACAGCGAGTGATCGACAAGATCCACGAGCTTGGCCCGCAGCACTTCCACGCTTGCGATACAGAGGTCGCACAGATTGACATCAAGGCCGTCGGCCCAGTCGGCAATGGCAAGGTACTGTACAGCATGGTCTCCGATATTGACGATCGTATCGTATGACATCCAGTTCCTGACCAATCGTGTCCACACAGGTTACGTGTCTCTCGCTGTACAGTGGACCGGACGTCGACTATGGCAATGGACCCTACGTGTGGATTGATAACCTGGACGCTGCCGAGGGTACGCTCGAGTTCTTCCGGTGCGTACCCCCATCATACCCCCTCGATTTTGATCCTTCACCGGCTGACTGTTCTTATGGCTACAAAACAGGGAGTTCCTCGAGAGCAAAGAGTACAAAAAGGTCTGGCACAACTATAGCTTTGACCGCCATGTGTTGTACAACCACGGCATCAACGTGCATGGCCTTGGCGGCGACACCATGCACATGGCTCGCCTGTGGAACACGGCACGCTTCCAGAACGGAGGGTACTCGCTCGAGGCGCTATCAGAAGACCTGCTGCTGCAGCGTAAGAAGCCCATGAAGGAGCTCTTTGGCATCCCCAAGCTGAAGAAGGACGGGTCCGATGGGAAGGAGCGGATCATGCCCAGTGTCGAAGAACTCCAGCGGTACCCAGAGTTCCGCAATCGATGGATCCGATACAGCATGTTCGATGCTGAGTGCACGTGGTTCTTGCACCGTGTGCTCAAGCACAAGCTGGACCAGACGCTGTGGTTTGAAGAGCGCAACCCGATGGGTGATACCACCAGAAGTGGCTCGATGTACGACTTTTACCTGCAGTACATCGTGCCGTTTGGCGAGTGCTTGACCGATATCGAACGCAAAGGCATGCACGTGGACCTCGAGTACCTGGCCAACGTCGAGCGCATGGCGCTGGAAGACCGTGCGCGGCTGGAGAAGCAAGTGCTCGATTGGGCGGCGCGCTACTGTGACGAGGCGCATCGACTCAACGTGTACAGTGCCGCGCAGAAGCAGCAGCTGCTCTTCGCTCCATACACCGACATCTCCAAGAAGCCTCCACGTGCGATCCTGCCAGCGGAGCGATCGTTTGAAGTGGAAAACACCGAAGGTATCATTCAAGAGGGCAAGCAGAAGGCGCTCAAGAAGAGGAACATCACGATCCGCGGCCTGGGCATTCCGCCAACCCACTTCACCGCTGGTGGCTCACCCGCTGCTAGTGCCGACGTGCTCAAGGAGCTGGCCGGGAAGCCAGACGCCAACCCACCCAAGTACGGGCGGGCGTATGACCACTTCCAAGACAAGGAGGAAGGCGCTGCTGCCTGCGTGGCGCTCAAGGCGCTGTACGATATCAGCAGCATGAACACGATGCTCAACAACTTCATCCTGCCGTTGCAGGAGCTGGCTGATGCCAAAAGCCGCGTCCACTGCTCACTCAACTTGAACACGGACACGGGTCGTCTGTCGTCGAGAAAGCCCAACCTGCAGAACCAGCCCGCGCTGGATAAGGACCGGTACAAGATCCGTGACGCGTTCATCGCTCCCAAGGGCAAGAAGCTGATCGTCGCGGATTACTCGCAGCTAGAACTGCGCTTGCTGGCCCACATTACACAGTGCCAAGCGATGATCGAGGCCTTTAAGGCTGGCGGCGACTTCCACTCGCGAACGGCCATGGGCATGTACGATTACGTGGCGACAGCGATCGAGAATGGCGAAGCACTGCTGGAATGGGACAACTCCAAGGGCACGCCTACAGCGCCACTGCTCAAAGACAAGTTCTCGACGGAGCGCAAGAACGCCAAGATTCTCAACTTTTCGATTGCCTACGGCAAGACGCCGTACGGTCTGTCCAAGGACTTTGGTGTGAGTCGAAAAGAGGCGGCGGAGACGCTGGAAAAGTGGTATTCGGACCGTCAGGAAGTGCGCAAGTGGCAGCAGAATGCGATCCGAACAGCACAGCTCTTTGGGTACACGCGGACGTTGATGGGTCGGTATCGTCGGCTGCCTGACGCGATGCTGCCTGGCACGACGCTGGCTCAGAAGAAGGCCAAGGCCCATGCCGAGCGTGCGGCGATCAACACGCCGATCCAAGGCGCTGCCGCTGACGTGGTGATGCAGGCGATGCTGCGGATCCATCAGAATGAACGCCTGCGTGAACTAGGCTGGGAGATGGTGTGCCAGATCCACGACGAGATCATTGTGGAAGGACCAGAAGAGACGGTGCCAGAGGCGATGAAACTCGTGGTGGATTTGATGGAGAACCCGTTCGAACGACCACTGTCGGTGGCGTTAGAGGTCGACGCGAAGGTGGATGATTCCTGGTACAAGGCCAAGTAATAGATTAGAGTCATTTTGAATTGGTTGGCTACTTCGCTATGCCTTGAAGCCGTCCGTGTTGAGCAGCTCTGGCGTCATCAGCCCCGCCGCGACGAACGCAGCGAACCACGCAAACGGTCCGATCAATGGCAGCTCGAGGAAGAAGCCAATCACCATACAGAAACCAAGTCTTGCGG
>JAADXF010000123.1:0-42037 GCA_023337575.1 Pythium chondricola
AGTGTCAAGCAACTCGGTGGAGTTTCGAGCTCTCGATTCAACGAACTTGGTGAACTCCGAAGCAGAAAGCGTATTGGAAGCGCTGGAAGCTACTCTTTTTCGACTCTATTTTGTTGTCGGCGGTCTTCGCAGTCGGGTTTTACATTCGCCCCCGATTTTGAGATGACTCCACGACAGTCAGCTTGCATCACTCGAACCTGACCAGAAGCGCACGATCATCTCAGCCGTCGGAGGATTATACTTGGCAGCGACGAGTGGCATTGCGGCGGTGGTTGCTGATTGTGACGTCGACAACACACAAGGCGACTCAGCTCCACCAGTTCTCCCCAACCAGCTCGTGTAAATGACGATGTCTGCTTTCAACCGACTGCTCGCGACACATTCAGAGCGCCTTGCAGTGCAATTGGACGCAGCTCGCATACATCGGATCGGACAGGAGTTTGTCGCGCTTCGACGCAGCTACCAGAAAGATCAGCAGGTTCGAGGACAGATCGACGAGTCAAATGACGTGACAACGTCGTTCAAGATGGTCTGGCGTACTCTAGGGATAGCATTCCCCCGCCTCGAGCACATCTATGGCGACTCGGCGTCGGCGTTTCCGAATACTGCAACTGTGGAGAGTGACTTCTCTGTTCTCGGCTGGGAAAAGGACATCTATAGACACAGTCTGACTGACTTCGCCTTTGAGGGGATCCTCCATGCCAAGCAGTTCGCGAGTCTGCAGTGTCTGGGCAAGATTTTGAGCACCGATGACAGCAACTAGTATCAGTCCCATAATTTCCATTTTCAAAGTTCAAAAACTCCCGTGTTATTGTACTCCGCAGAAGTCATGATAACGGGAAAGAGAGAGCCACAACTTCTTGAATTTCGAGAAAACCCACATCGATTACCAGGCTCCTACGGGTATTTTTACACGCTGAGTTCGAATCTGACGTCAACAATTGTGAATCGCGCTCGTTTTGAAGTTGTAAGCGTTCTTGCGACGCGTCTCGGAGTCAATTTTCCGTCGTGAATAGGGTTGGTCAAATAACGCTTTCGGATTGGCTGAGAGACCTCAATCATATGGTGTGCATGGGACAGGCGCTACTGTATGGACTTTTGACGCAGCCACATGCACACTCGCCATTCGAACACCCAGTGTGACAATATCACCAAAGTATCAATTCTTACAGTTGTGCAACCTAAGTAGCGTAGGTATAATGAAAACCGAGATCTTTGAGTAGCCTCAACATGGTGTCGACGCCAAGACATACACCATGGATGTCATCGACCTCGTCACAGATTTGGCTCGTGGTGGTGGGCTGGCCGTTCAGGTTTTGCGTGACAACGAAACTGCTGATAGTTGGTGCGATCTCAAGGATGTCATACTCTCGTGGTCTTCCACGAGTTGTAGCAGATGGCTGCGTATAAAGTTTAAAAGTTATCAGACATGTAACAAATAGAAACGCAAATGGAAAATGAGCACCTCAAGAACGGAGTCGTCATTGGCTCTGTAGGCGTCCACGATGCGCTGGATGGTCGCGGAGCCCGGCCCCAGGTACTCCTCCACCAACTCCACCGTAAGTTGTATGCGTTCACTATGAGCCGCCTTTCATGCGCGGTGTACTCGTGTCGTTGCTCGCTCATTTTCTTTGAATGAGGAAGCGGATTGATTTTGCGGTTGGTGCTAGGGTGTAGGGGAGATCAAGGGCCATCCACTCCAGTGTGAACCGGTTCGATCCGATCAGCGCACGGTTCGCTACGCTCATTTTCGTGACCGGGGCATCACTCCCGTTATCATCATTTCTGCGGAGGATGATTTATGGGAATTATGGGAATTCCCATAAATGATGAGGCCTGAATATGTGTCAACAATTGTGATGACATTTGTCGCATTCACTAGGTTCGCAATGACACATTTCACATCCGGACTTAGTACCTTCCTCGTCGACATCTATTTCAGCCAATCACATAAGGTAGGGCTAGGTGTTCTACGTCTCTTGTGTTGGTTTGACGCGGGCACGAAACAACAACAGCAAAAAACCACGGAAGAAGAGAAAGCGTGCCGCGCGTGTTGTCGGCGGGCCCACGAAGCAGACCGCGACGTGTGACCCCAAGGCGATTAGCGCGTAAAAAAGCCGCGCACATCGACGCCCGCACAAAGCAGTACTTCACAGTGGAGTTGTGCGTCCGCATTTGGTCCAGATCCCCACAAAAAAACGACCAGACACATCCATCGTCCATTGCGACAGGGCAATCCTGAAGCTCTACGTGAATGAAGACAGCGACGGAGACAAGCGCTGGCGATGCGCTCGGCAGGGACGTGCGGCGGCCCGCGGTGCGGCGCTCCATGCCCCGCACTTCCACCTCAGCCGCGGCCACCGGTGGCTCCAAGTTGCAGTTGCAGTGCTCGGACGGGTCAACGTTTGACGTGTCCCATGAAGAAGCGATGATGTCGTCCACGCTGTGGATGCTGCTACAGGACGCAAGCGACCGGCGAGTCAAGCACCACCATACCATCCCCATCTACGACGTGCCGAGCGCGAGCGTCGAGCTGGCGTTGTACTACTGCCGGTATGTCGCTGATCTCGTTGGTGATTCGGCGGAATCGTTGGCGTCTAACCTGTGTTGGTGTGCTGGTCGATTTAGATGTCTATACAAACAGCAAGTGGATGGCTGGGATGGCGCGATGCACGAGTGGGAGGACCGGTTCTACAGTCTGGACTCGAAGACGCTCTGCGACCTGGCCAAGGTGGCGTCCAACCTGGACATCCAACCCCTCGTGGACATCACGTGTCGGTCGATCGCGCAGATTATGTCGGCGACCGAGGCTGCCCACGAAATCCGACAAAAATTTGGACTCGATGACTCTGTTGGTGCGTTCACGTGGACGAACCCCACTGATTCTAGCTGTTCTGATGGTGTGGCGTGTGTGTCGTAGAAGCCCGGAGCGGCATGGCAGGCTTCGATTTCGACGTGTTCAACTCGATGGACCATGATCTATCCACCGACGAGTACGAGTTAGTAGAATTCGACCAACCGAGCGTCGATGAGTTGGTGGATTTCATCAACGGCGGCGAGAGCGGGTCGGGAACCAGTAATGCCGCCAGTAAGAACGGGTCCACACGGTCTGGGAAGGCATCGTCAGGGGATGGTGACGCGACGTCTTCCAACGCCAAGAAGAAGAAGAAGAAAAAGAAGAAGAAGAAGTCCAGTACCAACTCGAACTCGTCGGCGCCACCAGGAGAGGACGGTGACGCCAACGATGACGACGACGGCGACGGTGATGGTGACGATGACGACAACAACGACGTCCACGCGCAGGCCATGCGTACACAGGAAATACAGAAGATGCTACTACTGGCAAACAAGAACCCCAGCGCCGTGTTCCAAGAGTCCGAGTTTGAAGACGATGACGACGAAGAGCTGGACGAGCAGATCGAGCTCTTCCGCCTCGCGCTCGAGTCGGCGCACCTCGAGTCGCGGCCCACGAAACTCAAGCCCCGCGTCGAGATCGCCCCGCAGGACGTGTTTCGGAATTGCCTCGTGCAGGCCAACCGATGATCTCCAAAAAAACACGAAATAAAAAAAGGAAAACACGACTGTGATCAAGTCCGACTATTGTTTTTGTTGGTGGTCTCAGTCGCTGCCGCCGCCGACACGCCACTTGTCGACCTTGAGGTTCTGCAGGAACTGGATGCGGCGATAGAAGACCGCGTACCAGAGCACGCCGATCACCGTGCAGATGACGATCTCGATGTAGAAGCCGTCACGGACAATGAGGCACTCGCCACCGGCCGCCGTGCACGCCGTGCGCTCGTCCACGTTCGAGCACGTGTGGGAACCGATCGCGAGGATATCGTCGTGGTTGGCGCCGCCGAGACACTCGCGCGTGGTCAGGTAGTCCACGAGCGCGAGGCTGAGCGAGTTGGGCCACTGAAAACCCATAAAGAATCGGTGAGTTTTTTTCTTTTTTTGTCACCCTGCCACCGTCATGCGATACGTACCTTGGAGCCGAGGTTGCTGACCGTGTTGAGGAACGTCATGTACGTGCCGCCGATGGACGGGTCGCTGATCCGAGCCGAGAAGGCCATCTAGGTTTGATGCATTCCATACATAATGTCAGTGCTGGTTGTCCACACTGTATCACAATCGATTGGAAGGCGGGGGAGGACATACCTGGGGGACGTACATCATGTTGGCCGCGAGTTCGTGGAGCGCGCCGCAGAAGAGGATGAAGCCGTAGTAGTACAAATGGACCCCTTCATCGTGGGCCATCACCGACGGCGTCACGTACACGATGGCTGCGTACAAAAAGCCAATCGCGAGGCGGAATGGGTACCCGAGCAGGAACAAGTTGAGTGGCTGGTCCGGTTTGATACGGTGGCCCAAGAGCACGGGGATGATGATGCCCAACGGCACGAGCACGGGCGTAAGCAGCGCGAGCTTCTCCTTCTTGAGTCCATACTCGACCAGCTTGAGCGACGCGACGCTCTCGGCCGCCGCGAATCCGATCTTGCCCGTCAGTAAGATGACCGAGAACGAGATCACACTGGGCAGCTGCACCATCGAATAGAGCTGCTTGTAGGTCTCGCCGATGCTCAGCTTCTCTTCGTTCTCCTCTTTCTTCTCACCCTTGAAGAGACCGACGCCGAGCGTCGTGACGAACATGACCCACCCCCAGAAATTCATGAACCCAGCGAGTGACACCATGCCTTCGTCCTCCAGTGGTTCACTGCGGAAGTAGGCGTTGCAGGTGGCAGGGTCATGGAGTGCGAGGAAGCCGACGTACGCGACGAAGTAGCCGAGTGTCTGGCCCACCGTGTTGCACGTAGATGCGTGGCCGACGTGCTTCTCCGAGAGCATTGTCAGTGCCCATCCGTCCACGGCGATGTCCTGCGTCGCCATCATAAAGTAGAGCACGAAGAAGAACATGGTGAGGTACACGACGTGGGGTTTCTTGCCCTCACCTTCCCCGAGCAAGTCGCTGATGAAGAAGCTGCCGCCGATCATCAGCGCCGCGCAGATAAACTGTACGGGGATGAGCCACGACTTGCGGCGGCCAAAACGGCGGCTGTAGATCGAGTCGACGAATGGCGCCCACAAGAGTTTGAGGCTGAATGGCCACGAGACCAGACTGAACGTCGCTTGGTCCGCGTAGCCCACTTTCTCCTGCAGAATGAACGGGATGCTGGCCGAGAGACCCATCGGGATGCCCTGCAGCGTGTACAGCAGCAGCAGCACGAGCATGGACGCCCAGTCCTGGGCATCAATGCCAGTGGTCTCATTTGGCTTGGTCTCTGTGCGCTGTGGTGCTGGCACCACGGCTGGTGCAGGTGCATCGCTACCAGAGTCGGCGTCCGCTGCGGGCTTGCGCTGCCGCAGAGAAGACGCGCGCGTGGTCGGCGCCATGGTCGTTCGGCTGCGGAACTCGGGTGATGTGATGATGGCTGGGTGCGGCTGTGTCTCCTCGATGACGTGGTGCAATCAGCGACGAGATCGTCTATTATTGAAAGAATCGGGTATTATTGTGTCTATTATTGCAAATATAAGTATCATACATTTATGTAAAAGCTTCCAGACAAGTGTGTATAAAGCGAATACAAATGAGTTGGCTTGGCTTCCCCTTCTCTTCATCGTCAGCATCACCACGGGCGGTCAGAAACGATGGCGACGCTCTTCGGCAGCCTCCCGTCGGCGGGCGTGAACCCGCGCTCGCGTAAAGGCGCGACGTCGAATGCGCTCACAAACACGGGAAGCAGCGGTGGTATGAGTGGCAGCGGCGGCGGTACAGGCGAGCGCCCGCTGCAGTGGGTCTACGACGAAGACACGCCCCACTGCATGCTCTGCAATACCCAGTTCACGCTCATCACCCGCAAGGTGTGTTTAACAAGGCCAGCGGCGTCTCGTTAGCGATGGAATCGATCAGATACTAATGTATGTGTTTGTGTGTGTGGTTAACAGCACCACTGTCGGCGCTGCGGCAACGTCATTTGCCACAACTGCTCCCCACACAAACGCCGCATCGCCGCCACAGACCCCTTCGTGCGTCTGCTTTTCCGCATACGACCACACACACTGTACTAACCAAGTGACACACCGTAATTGCAGCCCATGCGCGTCTGCAACACGTGCTACGCCGCCGTGGACGAACACTTTGCGTCGCTCGAATGGTCCGGCCACTCCACCACCGAGGTGAGCTCCTCGGTCGGCTCTGTGGAGATGATGTGCATGTATCATCCTGACGTGTTTGTATCAATTTCTTGATAATAATAATAAAAAAAACATAGCAGGTACCGACCAAGGCGGACCCGGTGATCGACGGCCGCGTCCACATCGGGCAGCTCTACGTCAAAGTCGTGGAGGCGATCGGCCTGCCGTCCACCGACTCGATCACCAGTGATCCATTCGTGCGCGTCATCCTCACGGGCAAGTGGTCCCATGGCCAGGAGTGGGGGAACGACCTCCAGAGCCTCAAGTGCACCAAGAAAAAGTCCCGTACACTCAACCCTCGCTGGCACGAGACGTTCGTGTTCAACGTGTGTGCTCCAGGCGCCGAGCTCGTGTTCGAAGTGTACAACTACGGCCAGCTGAGTCAGCCAACCAAGCTGGGCGAGGCGTCGATCCCGCTGTCCCAGCTCATGGACCAGCGCCGACACAACAAGTGGCTCGACTTGAACCTCTCGGAGAAGCTGCATCGCCCGGGGGTCAACAACGACGCTCGCGCCGGTCGGATCCACGTGCTCCTCCACTACAAGTTCTCGCGCATGGCCGAGTTCTGCTCCTACTTTGCCGCCGAACAGCGCTACGTGTACGAGTGGCCGCAGTTCCAGGCCGCGCACTTGTACAGCAGCTTCTGGGTACTGCTGGACGACCTGTGGCCCTATCTCGAGGTCATCTGGCAGATCATCCCGACGCTGAACTGGGAGCACCCAACGCATTCGTTCATGTGCTTTGCGCTCTGCGTCTGGCTCTGTCTGTCGCTGCAGTGGGTGCCGGTCGTGGTCCACTTGGCGCTCATCGCGTTCACGCTGCGCAATTATTTCGAGCTCAACATGCACTCGTTCTCGGTGAACGAGCCCAAGGAACCGACGATCCCGGGCGTCACCAACGCCGACGGTGAGGCCGCGCACTTCCGACAGTACAACCTGCCCACCGGATTCAACCACCTCATGAACAAGATGACCCACGTGACCATCGACCACGAGACCAAGCGCACGCTGCAGTCGGTGCAGAACAACATGGCGTGGTGGTCGGGCATTCTCCACGGGATCGAGATGATGTTCTCGTGGGAAGACACGTTCTACACGGCCAAGGTATTGATGGGCCTCCTCGTCAGCTGTGTGCTCCACATTGTGGTCCCGAACAAGTACCTCCTGCTCACGCTCGTGCTGTACCTCTTTGGCCGATGGACCGTGCCATTCCAGTGGGTGACCCACTGCATGTGGGCACTGGGCCAGGGCATCCGATCATTGGTCCACCAGCACCGCTTGACCAGTCGCGGCCACGCCAGTGACCTGCTCGCGAGCCGAGAGGTGTCCAAGACCTACGACAAGATCCGGGCGCGGCGCACGCTCTCCAGTGCGAGTGCACGAGCCCACCAGAGCGTGTCCAAGAAAGAGGAGATGTTTGGAGCCGCAGCCTCGCTCATCTCGGAGCGATTCGCTGTCAACGAGGAGCGCACGAGCAGCTCCACGCGTCGAGCGTAGTGTGGGACGAGGATTGGTTTGCCATCCTACAATTATTATATTTTCGTATTAGTATTGGTGGGAATATATTTCGGTGGTTAGGGTCTAGAAATGTATATCAGCGCACGGATTGGCTGAAATCGTGCGTGGTCTCTCCAAGTGTGAACTATAATAACAGCAGGGCACAATTGCGTCAGGATCATTGCTCGACGTCGAGAAGCGGCGGAGCGCGGCCGACCGAGCGGCACTCTATTCCCCCGGGCCCAATCTTAGCGAGTCGCTGTTCTCTTCCAGTCTTTATCTACCTGTGTCTTCGTGGAGTCAACGGAGGCATTAAACGGATCGCTCGATTGAATCCACCGGAGTGATTGCTTCAATCAGCCAAGATGTTCATCCAGCGAATCATCGTCGTGCTCTACTCCATCTTCGTGTTCCTGCGCACACGCGTGCACCACAAACGATGGATTGCGCTCTTTCTCGTCGCGTTTTACATCGCGCTACGCACCACGGGGCGTGCACCTGTGGTCGGCAAGGCCAAGAAGATCCACATCAACCAGATGAACACGGCCACCGTGGACGAAGGTATCCACATGGAGGCGTCCACTATCACGTCCTTGTGGACCGCGTACACCTTTGAATGTATCGGGTGGAAGCGCATCCAGTCGTGCTATAAAGAGCGCAAGAACAAAGGCGACGACGGCGACGACGACGAGTCGGAAGGAGTTACCACGCGCCCCCCGGAGAAGGAGTTCCTCAACTGTTCCGAGCCCATCCGTCCGCAAATGGCCGGCTATTGTATCGTGCGCAACCGCACATCGGGAGACTTGTACAAGATGATGATCAGCACGTGTGATTCGCTCACCAATGGCCAGTACACGTGCAACATGGCCAAGAATTTCTCCGAGTATAGTGTGCTCTCCACCACGTACGAGCACACGCCACTGGCGCCCTCCCTCGCGCTGCCATCGGTGCCAGCAGCGCAGCGGAAGCCAACCAACGGCGTGATCATGATCATCTACGAGAAGGTGCTGCCCTCGGCGTATGCGACCATCAAATTGCTGCGTCTCCACGGGTGCCAACTGCCCGTCGAGTTGTGGTACCGTCCGGACGAGATGTCGATGGACAACCCGATCATCCACCGCCTCCTGTTGGATTTCAACGTGCGCATGCGCCCGATCTTTGACAACCGCGCCAAGGGTTTCCACGTGAAGCCGTATGCCGTCTACTATAGTAATTTCGACAACATCCTGCTGCTCGACGCCGACAACTTGCCGGCCAAGGACCCGACCTATCTCTTTGAAGAGCCCGAGTTCATCCGCACCGGTGCGATCTTCTGGCCAGACTACTGGCAGCCGTCCAACTCGCTGTTCGAGCTCACCAACACGAGTCTGCTGTGGCAGCTCACGGGCGTGCGCTTTGTGGACCAGTTTGAACAGGAAAGCGGCCAGGTGCTGATCAACCGCCTCAAGAGCAAGAAGGCACTGGACAAGCTCATGTACTACTCCACACACCAGCCACGCCTGCTGGAAGAGCTGCATCTGATCTGGGGCGACAAGGACCTGTTCCGTCTCGCGTGGCTCAACGCGAGTCAGCCGTTCCACTACATCAAGTACCCACCAGCGGTCGGTGGCTTGGACCTCAAAGACAAGGGCATTTTCTGTGGCCTCGCAATGATCCAGCACGATGTGCAGGGCAACCTCATCTTCTTCCACCGCAACTCGATTAAGCTGGACGGCAAGCCCGACCAGCCGCGCATCCTGACCCATATCCAAGAGTACGCGTCGGACGGCGACCCGAAAGCGTACCGGATATTCCAGGCCGTGTACGCGCACAAGGAATGCTGCTACTACATTGGCACGCAGTCGCTGCCCAATGACCAGCCGGCGACGCAGGTCACGCCCATGGCGACCACGACGTACGCGGAGATCGAAGAGCTCGCGATCCAGTTTTCGATCGAGGGCCGCAACCTGTTGTTCTCCGAGGCGGCCGCGAGTCGCCCCGTGCTGGGCGATCCGGTGCGGCGTCCGCTGCGGATCCAGGAGATCGTGGCGCTGTTTCTGGTCGCGTACGTGGTGTTCATCATCGCGCTCGTATGGTGCAAGGCGCGGCCGGCGCGCGAACGGCTGCCGAGCCGATGGAAGCCCATCGACTCGAAGGAAAACTAGGTCTCGTTTCGAACATTTAACAGACACGGATATGAACACATGTAGAATCGACTGTGTTTTTTTCTGAAGCATACATTTTCCGAGTCAGCATGTTTACGCATCGCGATGGGAGACACTTTTTTTGTAGTATTTACCTGTGTTTCGTCCGTCTGGGATGCTAGTATTGAAGTTTGTGTTGGGATTTGACGTGAAGAGCTCCTCCCACCGGAAACGACGAGTCCATTCTCAGCGAAAGACGAGAAGAGGGCGACGAGTCCGACTCATACTGTACCGTAGATAATGGCGCTGCTGCGGACGAGCGTCGTGCGGGGAAATGCGCTCGCGTACACAGGGGGGAGACTCGCGCCGTGCGAGCGCGTGTCGCGGCGAGGGCGCCTCGCGTTTTCCACGGAATCTCCCGTCCCTCACGACCTGGACGGGCGCTCGACTTCGACTTCATCGCAGGTAGCCGATCCTTTCCCTGATGCTTCATTTTCACACTCGGCGGCGATTATAGAGTCCATGCGAGCGTGGCGATATCGGTTCGACGAAAGCGTTAGCGCGAGAGCGATCACAGATACACGGACACTATGGGCGATGGGCGGTGTGGCAGCGATTGGCGCGTGTGGCGCAGCCGTTGCAGCCGTCGCAGCGAGCAGGATGGAGTCGCCCGCGCACACGGAAGGCAACGGGGCAGCGCCGGTGGATCCACGTACAATTGGTGGTGAATCAAACACAGTGTCAGCGGATAGGCGCGCCGAGTTGGAGCGCACGCTACGGAAACGGCGGACGTGTGGGAAGGATCGACTGCTTGTGAGTACGGTGGCAGTGCGAGGGGATCGGTCTCGGATGGAAGACACGTCGTTTGTATCGGATTGCAAGCGCGTCTCTGCGGTGTTTGATGGCCACGGCGGCGCTGCAGTCGCCGAGTATTTGAAGGCGACGCTGTATCCACTGATCGCCCCGGAGCTTACGCGGCTAGACCAAGACCGGCAACAAACCAATATCGATGATGCGGTTGTTTACAAGGCAGTGCGTGAAGCGATCCAGCGGGGCGTGGAGAAAGTGGATGCCGATGTGATTGCTTGCCATGACTGGAAGTTCCAAGGATCGACAGCCGTGGGCATCACGCTCTACGACGAGGCCATCTTCTCCTTCAACGTCGGCGACAGTCGCGCGATTTTGAGTCGTGCAGGACAGACCATCGAATTGACGCGCGACCACAAACCGAACGACCCGGTCGAGAAAGAACGCGTCGAGGCGTTGGGCGGAACCGTCAAATGGTACGGATATGTGGACGCGGAGGGTGTCCCCATTGAACCGTACGGCGCGTATCGTGTGAATGGGAACCTCGCTGTGTCTCGAGCCATCGGTGATCGGGACTTGCGTCCTTATGTCAGTGGGGAGGTGGAGATCAAGCAGTTTGAGCGGGATTTTGACAAGGACGAGTTTATCGTGATCGCGTCGGATGGGCTGTGGGATGTATTCACCAGTGAAGAAGCAGTGACGTTTGTTCATGACGTGCTCAGTGGCGAGCTCGGTGGCCGTGAGTCGTGGCGCAGCGGCGGCCACAGCGACACGAGCGTTCCGATCTTTGAGTGGTCCCACCAGTACAAGAGCGACCGTGGGATGATCAAGGCGGCGCGCGCACGGCGGAAGACCCAGATCGCCAACTATCTCGTGCAGGAGGCGCTGTTCCGCGGCACGTCGGACAACGTGTCGGTGATTGTCGTGTGGCTCAAGTGAGGAGCTACGTTTATCACCACACGAGTTTAATGTCGAGGGCGCCGGTGTTGCGACGTGGATACGAGTGTCAATGGTACTGTATTGTTGTAGTATACGCTTCTATAGTCGAACCGTTGCAGTGATGAGTCCTCTTGGCGCAGAGACCTCGGCGCTCTTGTGCGGAGCGTTCGGTGCGAGGTGTACTGTAGCCATCGGGTCAGGTTGGACACAGTGATTGTCGCAGTGCGAGTGATGGTCACTCGACTGACGTGTGAGTGTACTATGGGTGACTCCAATATAGGACCCTGTAGTTTTGGCTGCGTTTCTTCGAGAAAAAACTAGACAAACTTTTGCAGCGGAGAGACACGCATGTGATGCACATTCCTCATAAATTTTACAGTATGCCGTGTAGGAGCGAATACAAGTGCGCACACATATCACGCGATCGGTGGCGACTCTCTGAGCTGTGGTGGGCGACTGAATGACTCTTTGCACTGATTCTTTCAGTTGTGTCTACCACATCATTCGGCCACATCAGCCAAGTCCCTGATGAGACTTGGCACCAGTCACTCAAACGGGGTTGCACCAACCAGCCAATCAGCAGCCCGCATCGCTCCACGATCCGACATCCCTAATGTTCTTGTTTCAGTACCTCCCTTTTCGCAAGCGACCATCACTCATCCCTATATACCAGCATCCACCAATCAGCGTGCAGTACCGACAGAATTTTCAACCTGGCCGAGGTTTCCGTTGTTGCCTCGGCCTTCCCCCTCCTTCTTCCTCCATCATTCCATCAACTGCAACACCTCCGACGACACCACCACGCTCCGTGGCGACGGCATTCCCACACTCGCCATCACCATGAGCAACACACCATCCCCACAGCACACGCAGCGCTCAACGAATAGTACCGGTAGCAGCATGCAGGAAGCATCCTCGCCCGTGTTCACGCCGGCGTTTGGGTTTCAAGAGGACCTACACGAAGACGACGATGTCCAGCACCAGTTTGACCACGCGCTGTCGCTCACGTCGCCCCACAACGAGTTCGTCTTCAGCAACAACCTAGAGTGCTACGATGAAGACGAGTTCGCGTTCCACGACGACGACAAGGCCGCCTGCATGCGCAGCGTGCCCCAGCGCGACACCGCCATCGCATTCGACCCGGTACGTTCATATCAACTGTGTCATTCTCCACGTGAACGTGAATATTTACTGGTACATACCTCGACAGATGATGATGCGCGCCACGTCCGAAGCCTTCATGGAGACCAACGTCTTGCACGGCAAGACGCCAACGTTCGTGCTCAACACAGCGCCGCTTTCGCCAACTTTCGGTGAACAGACCTTCGCTTTTCTCGCCCACCTGCCGACGATCACCACAAACGCCAAGCAGCCAAGTGCCTCGCCGCTGTCCCCGTCTGCGTACATCAGTAAGATCGAAGTGCCACAGAAGGAACGCAGCGACTTTTACTCGGTGAACCCGGTGTTCACCTCCCACGAAACACCCGCCAAGATCATGGACACACTCAAGGCCGCGCTCGCGACCTTGAACTGTGAATTCGAGGCGACCCAAGCCTGGACGCTCAAGGCCAACTGCCTGCTCGTGGCGGAGCTTATCACGTTCTCCGTCTACGTCTTCCAGCTGCGCGGAATGACCACCATGTACGAGATCGAGTTTGTTCGCCACAGTGGCGATGAGCTCGTGTTCGCCGACCTCGCCGAGCACATCCGCTCGCTGTGCAATGATGTGGACGAAGAGGGTGCGCTCAGTTTGTTCAGCAAGACGCTCGAGCCGTGGCTCAACGACAACCAGGAGCTCGCTGGTCGGCGCTACGCCATCAAGGAGGCAGAGGCGGTCACGCTCGTCGATGAACTCAATTGCGAACACCTCCACGTCGACTCACTGTACCAGGTCGCGCGCAGTATCAAGAACCACTGCCGCCACAAGGGCAACCGCAAGTTGTTCCTGCAGGAGGCTGACACGCACAAAGACTTTCTCAAGGGCTTGAAGTGGATGCTCGCGGACAACGAGGAGCTCACGCGGTTTGCGCTCTTCACCATGTTGCAATTCGCCAGTGACGAGGACCTCTGCTCCTCGTTCTTCTCGACGCCGTTCGAGAAGAGCAGCTTTGCGCTGCAGCTCGACGCTCTGCTCGCCCGGGACGACGCACCGCGGGGGTGGTGCACCAAGTTCACAAGCGAGATGGTCGCCGCTGTCCAGCACAGCGCGCTGTTTGCTTAACGTAAATGCCACCCCACCCTCCTCCCCGTGCCCGTGCCCTCCTCGTCCGCCCTCCTCCCGTAATTTATCCCTCGCGGCCGCCGCAAGCCGCAATTTTGAAACACCCAAACGCTACACTAGCCACCAATGTATCCGTAGTACAAACAACACCCTCTGTCACTCCCCTCCTCCATTAGGTTCGACTTACGTTCAGTTAGACGGTCTGCCTCCCCTCTCCCCTTGCTTTGAAGGTAGTACTACGTTAGACTGTCACTCCCCTCCCCTCCTCTATCATCGATATGTATTACTACACTGTAGTATACTGTACTAGCACCCTCCACTGAAATGCCCCACGACCCTAAAAGCACCACCACGCACTCCGTAGTAGTCGTAATTGTTCGTACCTAACAAACCGTGGGGGCCAACCGAGTGTGGTGTATTATGTGTGTGTTGAGTGTGTGCCTACTACGTCTAGTTGGGGAGGCCGGCAAAGAACGGTGGGCGGCGCACCCACGTGCGTGGGAGCACCTCCTCCTTGGTCGCCATGCGCAGCGACTTGTCGTGGTCGCGCATCACGAGCGGCGCCTTGCTCTTGGAGGTGTCCTTGACCGCGATCTTCCACCGACTCTTGCCATCCGTTGGCTTGGCAAAGCTGGGCAGCTCGCGCAGCTTGTTGTTGGCCGCCAGCCGCTGGAGCTCCACGGCTTCCTCCGCGTACATCTTGTCGGTCGACTTGTGCTTGCCCGTTCGCCGCGTGAGTGGCGGCAGGCCGTCAAACTCGTCGCTCAAGAAGAAGAACTCGGGGTTGCGGTAGAAATCATCATCGATGCCCAGCAGCGCCAGCTCCTCCTCCTCCGTGAGCTCCTCGTCGTCCACCTCGCTGGCTTCGCGCTGGTCCTGGCGGTCGCGCTTCTGGAGACGCTTGACCTCCTTCTCATCCCCACGCGTCTCGGCGCTCGCGAGCTTGTCCGCCTGTTCCTTCTGCGCTTCCTCCACCGCCGCCTTGATCTCGACCACCTTGGCGGCAAACGTCTCCCGCGTGAAGCCCGCCTCCTCCGCCTGGAAGAAAATCGTGGCTTCCACGAGCTGCTTGGACATGTGGAACTTGCGCGCGAGGCGCAACGACGTCCACTTTGCCGGGTCACTCATGTACAGCGCCATGATCTCGGCGTCCAGCTCGTCCGAGTCCTGCACGCAAAAGCTGTACATCTCCTCCTCCTCGAGCGCGAGGTCGCCGTCCTGCTCCGCCACGCCCTCCTCTCCGGCAGCGGCGACGGCGGAGTCGTCCTCCTCCCCGCCCTCCTCTGCGTCCTCTCCATCGTCCTCACCGTCCTCTCCGCGGCGGCGGCGCTTGCCCTCGCCGTCGTCGCCCGCCAGGCTCAAAAAGCGGGAGGACGAACAGAGGCGGAGCTGCTGCTGCTGCTGCGTTGGCGTTGGTGCCGACATGAGTGCACGACGTGCCAAAGAAAGGTGCAGCGGAGCGCTGCGGCGTGTAGCTGCCGCCACGGCGGACTTGACGCAACGCGAGACCACGTTGCGCGCCACCATACTTTCCTTGGTCGCCTTCGAGGTTCCTACTGGCCACACAGTCGCAACGAGTGGAACCGAGCCACCACCAACAGAAAACCGGTCTTGTACCGGTTGCTTCTATGAACCACCTCCAATAGTAGACCTATTTGAGAATAAACGCCCATGGGTCATTTTACCGAGGTGCACAAACTACCGGTAACGTTAACTGTGAAGTGCCACGCGAAGGCAAGCCAAATGCGCCGGTGCTGGCGGGACCACTGCGCGCTGCTGCTGCTGCTCGTCGTGGGCTCGATCGTCTCGGCGATCGTGTACGAGCTCACGTCGGGCGGGAAGCCGCGGCTCTTTGTGCGCAACAACCCACGGCTCAACCATCTCCCTGTCATCCACCAGCCACGCCCCCGGAGGATCTGGACCGACGATGGCTTTGAGTGCATCGGTTGGCGCGCCACATTCGGCTGCGACCCACTGGGCGCGCGTGACTTCTCGCGTGACCGCGCATGTAACCAGCCACCCGAGCGCACCAGTGGTTACTGTGAGCTGCGCAACCGCACGTCGGGCGAGACGTTTAAAGTCATGCTCTCGACCTGCAACGCATGGCGCTGGTGGCTCGTCAAGAACCTCACGTGCAACGACGCGCGGCGCTTCTCCGACTACAGCATCCGCGCCGCCAGCTACGTCCACGCACTGCCGATGGACAGCGACGCACCCACCACCCACCTCACCAACAACACCTCGGTGCGCCTCCCACCAACACTCCGTTTCGACGCCAGCACCAACACGAACCCGCACACGTCGGCGTTTTTCAAGCGCGGTATCGCCATGATCGCGTACCCCAAGGTCATCGCCGGCGTCTACGCGATCGTCCGCGTGCTGCGGCACCACGGCTGTGCACTCCCCGTCGAGCTCTGGGTCGACCCGACCGAAATGGCCACGTCGCACACACTCCTCGCCGAGTTGGTGGCGCATTTCAACGTGATGGTACGGACGATTACGGACGCAAGTGCCACCAAATTCCACACCAAACCGTACGCACTCTACCACAGTCTCTTCGAGAGCGTGCTCTTCTTGGATTCCGACAATATCCCGGCCAAGGACCCGACGTATCTCTTCGACGCGGTGGAATTCCGACACTTTGGCGCCATTTTCTGGCCCGATTTCTGGCGCCCAGAGCCCACGACGCCCTTTAATGTGCATGAACAAAACGTCATGTGGGAACTGCTGGACATGCCCTTCATCGACATGTTTGAAGGCGAGTCGGGGCAGCTACTGGTCAACAAGACACGCGCGAAACAGGCGTTAAACAAGCTCATGTTTTACGCTTCCCAGACGCCACGATTCCTCAACGACTGGGAGTTGGTATACGGCGACAAGGACCTCTTTCGTCTCGCCTGGCTCAACACCACCACACCGTTCTACATGGTACCGCACCTCGTGGCGCTCGGCGGCGTGTACAGTGCCGAAGAAAACTTTTTTTGCGGCGTCGCCATGGTGCAACGTGACCCAAGTGGCGATATACTGTTTCTTCACCGCAACCAGGCCAAGCTGGACGGCCGCAAGACCCAGAAGACCGTGATCACGCACTTGCAGAAGTTTACCGGCGGCAACGGCGGCGCCACGTCACTGAAAAGAGACCTGGACAAGTACCGCGTCCGCTGCGCGATCGCGCGGATCGGACTCCACACTTGCTTCTACCTGAATCCACAGGCACCGGGCGGAGAGCCGACGCCGATGCTGATCCAGAGCCTCGCGCATACACAGTACTCGTTGAGTGAGAAGCTGGCCATCCAGTTCTCGATCGAAGGACGCAACCGGATGACGCCAGCCGAAGAGGTGGTCGTGGCTGCACTGGAGCGCAAGCTGGATACCCACAACGCCAACGAGGCCGCGGAGGTGCTACGCAAGCGACGGCAGACGGCGAGAAGCGACCAGATAGTGCGGCTGGTGGTACTGGTGGCCGTAGGGACCGCGTTGGCGCTGTACACGCGGCCAATACGGATCTGGCAGCGGTATCGAAGGCTGCGAGCGACACGGACCAGTCGCTCTGCCTCCTCCGTTGGCACGAGTGGATCCTCCTCCGCCGCCACCGCCTCCTCCTCTGACTCCGTGTCGGTCACTGTCCAGAGTGCGGCCGTCGTGGCCTCGTGGCGACGGAAAAAATCGTTTGCTTTTGCCGGCGAGGACCCGCACATTCTGTAATAACGGTAGTGGACTTGAAGAGGTGAGAAACTGGATATTGCATGAACAAGCGACGTTAAAAATGTAGTACAGTATTAATATCCGCCTGGACTGGAATGGAAGCTCTGGACTCGTGGTTCCGGAGAAGAAATGGTGTTTCCAGACTGTGGATTTCGAATCGGATCATCGCAGGATCTTTTGATGCCGGCAGAAAAAAAACCAAAACAATGAAAACGAAAACCAACACGACACAAACGAAAACGAAAAATGTAAACTGTGCGGGATCTCTATATTGGTACTGGTACAACAAAATGGCCCGAGTTCCGCCCGCTTGTCCCCCGTGGATGCGTGGGTGCCTACTACTGCTGCCGACGATTGTGCTGGCTGGGTGTGTCATCTTTTACTGTCCTCCTTTGGGGCTCGCCTGCGTTTGTCTTGTTCTTTTTTTCTGTTTTTCTGGTCAAGTTTTCTTGATGCAGGTCTGAGCTTCGAGTGTCGAGTGTCGGCGTTGGTCTCTAGTGGACAAACTGCTGCTCCGGCTGCTGGTTCTGCTCACTCGAGTCAAAGTAGATCTTCGTAGGCATCTCAAAGCCGTTAAAGTCCGAGCCGGCGGCACACGTGTACGCGCCCATGCTCGGGAAGGTGATCCACTGGCCGACCTCGAGGACCGGCATCTTGACCTCCTTCATGATGCAGTCCATGCCGTCGCACGTGGGGCCCCAGACCGAGGCTTCGTGGAGGTCGGCATCCGACACTTCGTCCGAGACCACCACGGGCTGCACGACGCCGTGGTCGTACACCATGCAGTTGAACGAGCCGTAGAGACCGTCGTTGACAAAGTACATGTAATCCGGACCGGTTTGGTTGGCGTGGGCGGTCGAGGAGGATTCCGGACCAGCACCGGGCACGTCGTACGTTGGCGCCATCTTGCGGCCGATCACGTTGACCGCAAGCGTGTGTGTGGACGCCGCGAAGAAGCGGCCAGGCTCCGAGATGATGCGGATGCCACTCGACGACGGGAAATGCTCGCCCAGCGAGACCTGGAGCTCCTTGGCGCAGTCCTCGAACGAGATCGGGCCGGTCTCGGTACCGGGGAAGCCACCGCCAATGTCGAGCAGCGAGAACTGGAACCCCATGCGCTCGGCAATGTCAAAGACCTTGCGGGCACGCACCACGGCGTCCGAGTACGCCGACACGGAGAAGCACCCACTGCCGACGTGGAAGCTGACGCCAACGACGTCAAGATTCAAATCGTTGGCGTGCGCGAGCAGCGTGGGGACGTCGTGGACCATGGCGCCAAATTTGGTGCCGAGGCGGCAGATGGCCTTGGTGTCGTCCACATAGATACGGAGCACGACCTTGGCGGTCGGGTTGATGCGCTGGATCTTGGTGAGTTCGTCGGTAGAGTCAAACGTCATGAGATCCACGTTGTGGGCGGCGGCGTGCGCGATGTGGGACGGCTGCTTGCACGGGTTGGCGTAGATAATGTCCGTGGCAGGGACACCGTGGGCGAGCACGGCGTTGATCTCGGCCTTGGAGGCGCAGTCAAAGCCGGCACCGAGGCGCGCGAGACTCGCAAGGAGCTGCGGGTCCGGGTTACACTTGACGGCGTAGTAGGGGCGGACATGGGGGAGGAACTCGTTCCATAATTTAAAGCGCTCTTCGATGGCGGCCGTGTCGACCACGTAGAAGGCGTTCTGCTCGCCCGCGGTGGCGATGTGGTGCTGGAGCTGCGTGAGCACGGCGGACGAGAGCTGGAGCTTGGGGAGCGAGGTAGTGGCGTTGGCCGCGACGCGCGGGGAGAGCGAGAAGTCAGAGGAGAGGACGGTGCACTGGCCACCGACCTGGGTCACCGACGACGCAAAGGATCGCTCATTTGGATTGGGGAATCGTATCGAACTAGTGGAGGAAGAGGAGAGGAGGGCGCCGGAACGACGGAACAATCCACGGGTGGAGCGGCGGAGGAGCAAACTCATACGTGTCCTCGAGAGGGGACGAAGCGCGGATCGAGTGTGGCGGAGGAAGAGAGGGAAAACAATTGGGGAGTCCGACGACCACTCGAAGAAGAACTTGAGAGGAGGACTTGCACGTGGGGACGTGTGGGTGTGATGTAACGTGGGTGGGTGGAGGGGAGAAACAAAACAAGTCACTCCTGCTGGTAGTTGGTCTGTCTTCGAGGGAGTTTTTCTTCTCTTCCTGCGTGGGGAGGGCCCGGTCGGTCGGGTTGCCTCCTCCTTCCTGGGCCGGTCAGTCCTGGGGGGTTGGTGAAGTTTCGGAAAATGAGCCCTGCTGTGCGCAGAGCGCTCTCCGCGCTCAAGGGGTTTCCGCCGCCGCGGCGGAGGAGTGGACGAAGGGGGGACCCCTACTTATGGGAACCAGCGGAGACAAAAGCCAACATCACTCTCCGTTTGTCAAACTCACGGCCGCCACGACGGAACGAACGAGGCACCAACAGGAGGAGGGAGGAGAGGAGAAACAAGAGCGGAGCGCTGGTCCGCCGAATCGGTGCTGGTGAGAGTGGCACAACGACATGACTGGTCCTCATGGCATTTTGGAGCCGTCAGTAAGGGTTAGGGGATCGCGTCCACCAAACTGAAGATTGAATGGGCGGACCCCCAGCGGACGAGAGTGTGGAAGGCCATGGTCGTTTCATGGTCGTCAGCCAATCAGCAGGCCGATAGGCACCCACTGGCGCGTCCCAGTCACAGAAAAATAACCGCTGGCCGAGAAATTGTGACCGAGTTCACCAGGCTATTTTTACGGTATTTTTCTGACTCCTGTAGCCAAGTTTACACACAGGTTGTGTGACGCAACCGAAGACTTCGGTTGCTGTGACTTGTGACTCACAAGTTGAGAGCTGAGTCGACATCGGTCCGACTTCGGTCCGAAGTCGACTCGTCTCTCAGCTCTCAACTCACAAGTCACAGCAAGTGAAATTGAGATGGAGGGATGAGCCCGTCAAGTGCAGTTGACGTGGTACCGTACACCTGGAACACGGGCGGGTACACCAGGTCCGCTGGCTGGCTGGCTGGCTACAGTAACTGGGTCTGTGTTGCATGCAAGAGCAGGCGAGGAGTGAATGGCCCACGACCGTCGTTGACCAAATGCTGAGCGTGTTGTCAGCGGATCCATCAGCGCTCGCTGTTCACAAGAACGGGCAGCATTGCTCATCACGGGAGGAAGTGATCCATTTGGACCGGCAACCAATGATCCCGATTTCCACCGCAATTTTATGCTCGGTTCTGTTCGAGACAACGCTGCAGATTTGACATCCCTCTGAAACCTTGTGGCTGCACTCCTGCAGTTAAGTCGAACTTTGACTAAACGTGACTTTTGGCTCGGATTTCCGACCAATCATTTTTGGATCGAGATCTTGCGTTTTTATGTGGTGGCAGAAAGCGATGTCCATCTGAGGCATCAAAAGCTGCCAACTACGGTGCTCTTGCTGTGATGACGGGCATCACATGACGTTGCAGCCTGCAAAGGACACGATCCATGCCTTTGCAAGTGCACAAATCTGGGTGCACGCTGAGCAACATGCACAAACTGCTCCGATAAACAACAAGTCACACTCCATTCCAAGAAAAGGCAAATTATCCCTATCAACAACAATCAGAAAAACGTCAGTATAAATTTAGATAAACCATCGAGTTATCCGGAAAAATCCAGTTTCACAATCACGCGATTTTTAGGCGTGGTGGGCGGGTGAGGGATCATTTCCACAATTGCGTGCGTCCGCGCGGATGCACAGGGGAGGGGATCTCCGCTCCTCCACAAGTCCCCCTCCACCCTCCGCGCGGACCCCCGTGGAATCACTTCATCGCGTAACGTTAGAACAGAGAGGGACCAGATTCTCCTCCGCCGTCATATCCCCCCGCCGCTCCGCTCTTCAGCCCTCCGCATGGATAGCGCCGCGGAGATCCACCACACGTCGAGCGCTGAGTGGTCAGGAGGCGTTACCCACAGCGACGGTGGTGATCTGCAGCATCTTGGCCCTCCGCGCTCCGCGGTGGCCCACCATGGGTGGCCCAGGTCGTGTTGCGTGCGTCCTGATGTCGTATCCACGCAAGGATTCTCTTGCTGCATCGCATCCGTAGTACTGTAGTATGTGTTGGCGTGTGTCTGTTGGCGAACGTGCGATCCGTTTCGCCAGGGCATGCCTGTGCATGTGCGTCGGAAATGTGAGTGTATCGATATCGTGCCAATGGGTACGCCTGTGACAGAGCATCGTATGGTCCCACGTCGCCGAAACCGAAGTGGGGTGGGTTCTTTGCCTGGCGCTTCAACATCGCATGCACGTGCATGTTGGTACACTATGTGTATGCAAGTAACAATGGCACGAGCGTCATTTGGCGTGGAGTCAACGCTTTCACCGCATCCCACTTAGACGCATCGTGAGTCGAGAGGATCTATTTCGGCGTGATGTTATGATGCCGCGTACTCGCCGGCGTCCATGCTGTCGTCCTGCTCATCGCCCTCCATGTGGTCGAGGGTCGAGTTGACCTCGTCTGGGTCCTCGCCGCGCATGATCTTCTCTAACCGCTCGAGCCCGCGCGCCGCCTCGTGCGACGCCGAGTTGATGCTCAGCGCGCGGTGGTAAAACGTCATGGCCTCGCCGAACTGCTTGTTCAGTGTATACACATCCGCCAGCTTCGTAAACACCTCCTCCCGCGGACTCTGCTCCGCCAACGCAGACAATCTGGCATATCGTCCACAAGGTTCGACCGGTAATTAGACAAGACCAAAAAAAAAAAAAAAAACACGCACACACACACCGGTCGATCGCCTCCTCGACGCATCCGTCGCGCACGAGCAGCTCCGCCCAGCCAAAGACCGCGGCCAGTTTGCGCGGTTCAATGGACAGCGCACGCGCGTACGCCTTCTTGGCCTGCTCGGCGTTCTCGGGTCGCAGCGCAAACACGTTGCCCAGCAGCGTGTAGCTCTGCGCCTTGTGCGGGTAGAGTTTGACCACGGTCTTGGCCGTCGTCAGCGCCTCTTTGTACTTGTTCAACCCCTTCATACAGAGGTCGCAGTAGCTCACAATGATGCCCGCGTACGCCTCCAGCGTCTTGTTCCACTTGCACGAGCTGGTGAATGACAGCAGCGCGTGCTCGGGGCGGTGGAGCTGCAGCAGCAGCGCGCCGCGGAACAAATGCGCCGGCGCGTACCGCCGGTCAGCGTGGATCGCGCGCTCGCTCAGCTGCAGCGCGGCGTCCAGCTCGCCCTTCATCTCGCTCAGGTACGCGGCCGCGAGCCAGCACGCGACGTGGGCGTCGCTTGTGTCAAACAGGTCGTGCACGAGTTTATGCAGCTGGATGCGCGCGCCGTTCTTGCGCAGGCAGTCGGCATGCGCGTCCATGAGCGCAAGGTTTTGGTCGTCGATCTGCCGCGCGCGGTGGAAATGAAGGTGCGCTTGGTGGAAGAAATCCTGCTCCATTTCGAGCTTGCCCTTGTGGAGCAGCGCGTGGAGGTTGTTGGGGAACAGCTCGTCAAGCTCGTCAAAGCACTCGACCGCGAGTCGATACCGGCCACGGTGGGCGTGGATGTGGGCATTCACGAGGGTCTGCAGCCAGCCAGCGTCCACAGTGGCCAGTGGACGGTTGGGTTGTGTGGACGATGTGGACGCCAACTTGTGGACGAAGCGCTCGACTTCGCGGTGCCAGAATGCTGGATCAGTGACGGTGCCCTGGGCAGCCGTGGCGGAATTATAATTGGTAGGGCCTGTGGTAGTGGTGGACGGGAACGTGACCGTGGTGGACTCGCGTGTGGCGGCGATCTCAGCCAGCGCGAGTGCTGCCTCGAGAGCGTACGGGTTCTGGCGCAGTGCTGCGCGGTACGATTCCTCCGCTTTCTTCTTGAGGCTCTCGCCCAGGTATAGCTTGCCCAGTACCAGGTTGATCTTGAGCGTGCGAGACGGCGCCGGCACCGAGTTGAGCTAGGAATTATAATTGCAGTATCGAATACCGATCATGAGACCCGAATATCAATTATAAATGACACCCAACGAACACACACCACTTCGATGGCTTGGTGGGTGCCGTCCAACTCGATCCAGCACTGCGCAATCTTAGTCTTGAGCGCCACGGCCTCGGGACTCGACGACGAGTTGGACACGCCGATCTGCATCTTCCAACTGCGCTTGTAGTATTGCTATAAAAATATTAATATCAGACCGGGAGATCGACACCGACCCAATCGCTCCGGAAGATACAATGCCGAGTGCAATACACCAACAATATAATTGTACTTACAATGGCGCGCTTGAACTCACGCTTGAGGACAAGCAGGTCGGCGAAGAGCTGGTAGCTCGTGCCGTGGAACTCGCGCGGCAGTCGCAGCGCGTCGTCACGCCTCGTATTTCCTCCATGTCCACTGCCTCCGCTAGCCGCGACGTTCGCCAGCGCCGCGAGGAACTCGCCCAGCAGCTGCGCCGAGTCGACGAGCCCGTCGCGGACGAACGCATCCATCTGCTCTTGCATGATCTCGGCGTCGAAGGGCATCGCGGCGAGGCCGCCGCCGCTGTATTGAGAGGGCGCTGGAGATGCACGCGGATCTTGCTGTTGATCGGGCATGTCCTGCCGCTGGCTGCCTTGCGAGTGGCGCAGCGAGAACGGCGACGTCGACGACGTCATGTGATGATGGTGTGGCGTCCTTTTGGTTCAGATCGAGGTGGTGGTGATGGAAGTTGGATAAGTTCGTGCGAACTTAATGCTCTAGAAATGATTTTTGGTTATTTTTGATAATAATTATAATTTAAAAAATGAAAATGACATGGATACACAAAAAAACACGATGCATTTTGCTTATCGACGGTCATCACTTGTTGGCGCCGTGACGCGAAGACGGGCAAGAAAACTTACAGGTCCTTGGACGGACGCGTGAACTTGAGCAGCTCCACGTCGAACACGAGCGTGGCGCCGCCTGGAATCGTCGGCGGGGCGCCGCGGTCGCCGTAGCCGAGATCCGACGGGATCGTGAGACGACGCTTCTCACTGTAGACCATCATTATTGTCAGTCAATTTATACACCTTTACAATATATATATATAGGATTCAACGCACGACGTACCCGATGCACATGCCAACGAGACTGAGGCGCCAACAAAAAGCACACACACACAAGACAAGAGCAACAATCGTTAGCTACAATACCAGTGCTTCCGATAGACGGTGGTGGGAACGCACCCCTGGTCCCAGCCCTGTGTCATCAGCGAGCAGTCAGCCTCACATCAAGTTGATCACCAGCACGAATGGCGACGCACCTTGATCACCTGGCCGGCGCCGAGCGTGAACTCGAACGGCTGGTCGCGGTCGAGGCTCGAGTCGAACTTGGAGCCGCCATTGCGGAGCGTGCCGGTGTAGTGCATCGAGAGTTTGTCACCTCGCTCGCTCTTGTCCGTGCACTCCTCTGGACGGAACTTGACGCCGATGCGCAGCGCGGCGTCCTTTGGCAGGTCGTCCTTGGCGGCCACGGGCGCGGCTACGAGAGCCGCCGCGAGCGCGAGCGCTGTCCACACCGAGAACTTCATTGGGCTGTTGCGCGTGGCGAGTCGGAGATTGACGAATGAGGAGCTCATGACACGTTGCTTGTTTTGGTGTTCCCCACGTCCTTGCTTCGGATTGGTTGAAAATAGACCGTCTAAAATACCGGTATGCAACCGGTATTCAGGTTCAAGTTGGCGTCGCTTCAACCAGACGGGATTCATCAAAAATGGACACTGCCATGGACGCCGCCATGCTCGAGCTCTCGGTCGACAAGATCCAAGATCTCGTAACGCGTCAACAATGTGAGTACACTATGTGTGCATGCGCATCCCATGGTTCAATTGATGCATTGTCTCTCACTCAGCCGCGCTCGAGACTGCCCCGGTGCGAACGCAACTGAGTCGTCTAATTGTCCGCGCTCTCCGCACCATCGCTGATGATATCCACCAACGCCGACTCAATGCAGACGGTAACACCAACACCGACACCAACGATTTCACCCGATAAGAACGCCAACTCACCGACAGAAATGCCCCACCACAGCCTCCCTGCGCCTGCTCACGGCCACCAAGATCATGATGCGCGACCGCCGCGGCATCGACGAGCTCCTCACTCTCCATGTACGTCCTCCCCCTCCTCCTCCTCCACATCCCCTCCGCTCACAGAACGCTCCCAATCCGATAGACCTTCGAGCTCTTCCTCTCGGTGGCCGAGGCCCCCGACGCCGTCGTCGGCGAGGAGGCCCTCAAGTGCGTCATCAACTCGGTCTACTCGCGCCCAGAGTTCGTCCGCGACCTCGCGCTGCCCGCCAACTTTGCCCCGCGGCTCCGGCGGCTCAGCGAGCGCGCCGCACCCGCAGCATTCCACTGGATGGTGTGGAAGGCGCTGCTGGTGTCATGCGAGGCCAGCGAGGTGGTCGGCTTCCTCGCCCACGACACGGACACTTGGCGACGGCTCCACTCGGTACGCATCCCTCCTCTGAGAGGATCCTCTCACAGTGTCACCTCACCACTGACTTGGTGGGTCCGTCCTTAGACCCTTCACTGCTGTCTTCATGGAGCTGGGGCAGCTCCATTCCCCGCGGGTCTCGCACGCGCAGATCTCTTCCTCGACCTCGTCAAGCTGATCGCCGTGCTGGTCAATGGCCTCCGCATCTCCACCGTGGCGGACCCCCCCGCTCTGCTCGTGACGCTGCAGTCCCTGGGCGACGTGCTGCTGGACACGCTGCGGTACTCACCACCTCACATCTCTTCCCTGGACACACAGCTCGTGGATATCAAGAACAAGGTGCTCGAGATCTTCCTGTTTCTCCCACAGGAGCTGCTCGGTGCCTTCGTGCAGCAGCAAAGCGAAGGTGAGTACGGATTGTACTACCATACATATTTCCGAATAGAGGATGCACCCACCCACCTGCTCATGCTTTGCACCAGCGCTGGCGGCGATCCTGGGCCATCTGTACACGATGCTCGTGCTCACACGTATCGAAAAGACACGACTGCCACGGGACTTGCAGCCCGTTATACTCGCCTGCCACCACCTCACGACGACGGGGGACCCGGCCATCACGCGCTTCTTCAAGACCCACATCTTCCCATCGACTGGTGGTAATAGTACGGTGACGGAGCCGATGGCGCCGGCGCCGCCGGCTTTCTTCCACAAACACTTGACGTTCTACCTCACGAGCCTCGACACGACCATCAAACGGTACATGGGCGAATGGCTGTATTTACTCTGTGATCAAAACGGTACGTGGGTTGTTCCCGCTGCCAGCAACGTCCGTCAAACCACTCACTCTTGATCTCGATGAATGCCTGCCTGCTCTCAATCTTCCAGCCGATGAGTACACCAAGCGCACGGGCATCGGCAACGCCATCGGGCTGCTTCGGCTCAAGGGCCTTGCGTAAGCGTCCAACCTTGTCCATCGAATGCGCCAATACTTTTATGCATCTTCGTCAAACTCGTCTTCCTCCTCTTCGTACTCGTCCTCCACGGGGCTGCCAACCTCGTGATCGTATCCTCCGCCTGCTGTCGCGCGGGAGAGCTGCCGTTGCGAGCGCAAGTGGCTGCTCAAGCCCATCTCCTGGAGAAGCTGGAAGAGATCCGCCGAGTTCTTGATATAGTAGGGCGCCTGCGACAGCTTGCGGCCCAGCGTGCACACGAACGTGTTGACCGGGAACAGATACGGCCCTTCTTCCAGATGCTCCTCGTCGTCGGCGCCTTCGCCACCACCATCGGGACTGCGCATCTTGGAATTGGACCACGATCGCTCCAGCAGCGACGGCTCCGATTCCAATCGGAGCGCCTCATCGTCGTCGCCTTCACCCAGCGACGTGGAAGGTGACCGCAGCAGCGGACTTGTTGCATCTTTATCTTGTACGCCACTCGTAGCATTTGAAGCACTGGCGGTTCCTTCCTTGACGGCACTCAACGATATCTTCCGGGCATCAATTCCAATCATCAGCTGATCCTCGAGCTTGGCGCGTGCAGTGGGCGGGATCACCAAAGCCCAGCACGCAGCGGGTGTGTCGGGAAGTCGGTGCATTCCAAACGAGTCGCCGTACTTGGTCTTCATCGCCTTGAACAGCGCGGCAGACGGTGGGAAGTCGCGCCGTGGTGTGAACTTGCTCTTCTCCGTGATCTCGTCGCGCCGTGCTGTCGCTGGTGTCGTCAATAGTGCCTTCGGGAACATGGTGGCTGCGTTGTCTGAGATAGATGTTTTCGCGACAGTCGAGTGACTATATAGCGATGTCAGCTTCGTCATGTTTTCGCCCAGTAACAGGAAATCGGCTTCAGTGCTTTGGGATGGCAAGCGCGCGAGCGGTGGTGGAAGCAGCTCCCCATCGATGCCACTGGATGCGAGAGCCTGGTTGTCTCGACTTAGTAGCCGTCGGAAGGATCGCTTTGGGCTCAACCGTGCAGGAAGCACCGTCGCTGAATCACCGAGGCTACTTGTAGTCACGGACGCGCTATCACCGCCGTTGCTTGCCCATGACCGACGGCGAGGGCCCATGCCACTCAACGATAATCGACCCACCGCCCTGCCTCCGCCACCGTGATCGCTCTCGTCGTGGAGCAGAAGCGATGTTTCTGAGAGCCTACCTTGGTCCTTGTCGAGTTGGCGACAGTATGCCTCGAGATCGATAGGCGGTGGCACAAGCACGGAAAACAGATCTTCGTCGGTGCGATCGTCGCCTGACGCGATCACCAGCACGAAATCGACGATCGCTGACGAATCTGAGGCGTCTTCGTCGTCGTTCTCGGACAGTTCCTCGATCCGTCGACGTGCATCGTCGTCGTCTTCGCCCGTTCTTCCTTCATCGCCAGTCAGTCGGAACGCGTGGAACTCGTCACTCTCCCCTCGACTCAACTTGCGCCAGCGCTCCTTCATATCGTAGCCATTCACGGGCTTGATCAATGGCGACTTGAGCGGCTGCACCATCTCGCCGAAATACTCCGTCCCTACGAGCACTTCCTCTGGAAACAGGGTCGAGTAGTTCATAAACTCCCAAATGCGCTCGAACAAACTCGCCTTGCTCACTTTCTGCGGACGCACTTCCAGATGACGGTTGCCTGGCACCACGCCGACTGGTAGACTCCGAGTGATCTCCCGTAACGAGATCAGCAACTCACTGGCCTGCCACAGGCCGTGGTCGAGATCACAGTCTCGGTAGTGCCATGCGACCGAGCTGTCCTTGCGCTCGATGAACGCGCCAGGCGTGCGCTCGGTGTAGTACTCAAGCAGTGGCACCACGTGCTCCCACCAGCTCATGTCCATATTCGGCACCATGCACCGCCACGACTCGTTCTCGCCCATCCACTTGACGTAGACACCGTACTCGGCTGCCAGCACAATGCGACCCGTGAGCCCCGCGAACCATTGCTCGCAAACGGCGGTGCTACGCGCGCACACCAGCACGACCGTATTCCGTGGATCCTTTGTCAGCATCGACAGCTGCCAGATGAGCTCTTGCGGTGGGTACGACAGCTCGGGAATCGACGAATCCGCTGCAAGCACGCCCTCGTAATTGACAAATAGAAGGCGCCGCGACGATCGAATGTACGCCGAGGTCATGTCGCGACGACTGAGCTCGCGACCAGAGACGGCTAGCGCGTTCTCCTCACTGCATTCTTCGAGCTGTTCCAGGAAGTTGTCGGCCCAATGCCGCGATGTGAACGTACTGACGTAGCTGTACATGGTCTGGTGCGCGCGCATCACTTCCTCGCTGTCTTGAAGTGCAGCCAGAAGCGTGTCTTGCAGCTCTTCGGTATCCCACGGGTTCACTAGCATTGCACCACCGAGGGAATGAGCAGATCCAGCAAACTCGCTCAGCACAACACGAGCGTGCCGGCCCACAGCTTCACGGCAGACGACGTACTCGAACGGAATCGTGTTCATCCCATCGCGAACGGGCGTGATCACGAGTGTATCAGCGAGCGCATACAAGGCGATGAGCGTCTCAACCGCGATCTCCTGATTCAGGTACTGCACGGGGGCGTCAGCACCAATGTCCTGGAGCTTGCTGTTGATGCGCGACACCAGCGCTTCCACTTGGGCACTGAGAGGTGAGTCGAATTGGCCGGCTGCACCAGTAACGATTTGGACGAACACGATCTCCTCGGCGAGTTCCGGCTTCAGTGTGAACAGTTCGTCGACTGCCAACAACTTGTGAAGAATGCCCTTGGTCAGATCCAGTTGGTCCACGCCCAGAACCACCTTCTTCCCCGCAAACTGGGCCTTCAGTTGGCGGATCTGATCATTCACTGCCTCGGATCGCGCCAACGTGATGAATTTGTCGGCGTCGATACCCACGGGACAGATCGTGACACGCGCGAAGTGGCCGTTGTAGTCCACGCCTTTATGTGAACTCTCGAGCCCAAGTAACCGCACGGCCGAACTCTGGAAATGGCGCGCATACTCGTACGTCTGGAAGCCGATGAGATCTGCACCGAGCATACCGGTGAGGATCTCGTCGCGGTTGTTCATGATGCGGTAGAGCTCCGAGGACGGGAACGGGATGTGCATGAAGTACCCAATGTGGATATTGTCGTTCGGAAACAGGTTCTGCACCATTTGCGGCACGAGCGTGAGGTGGTAGCCCTGGATCCAGACCAAGTCGCCTTCCTCATACACTTCTTGCACGGCGTCCGCGAATGCCTGGTTCACCGCGACGTAGGCCTGCCACATCTTCTCCATGTTCCAGTCGTCGCGGCCAGCGGTATCGCTGTCCATCTCCTGCTGCATCAGCTGGTCGTCCGTCGTGGGAGCACACGAGTGGAACAGTGGCCACAAGACCGTCTTGCAGTAGCCTTGGTAAAACAGTTTTTCGCGCTTGGGGTCGAGAAACACGGGGTAGTAGTTGCGGTCTTGCAGCAGTTGCTCCTTCAATGTGTTCTGCTCGGACGGTTCGACTTCGCCATGCGTGGAGCCAATCCAGACGCAGTCGTAGGTCTCATGGAGACACAGGTAGGTCTCAATTGCGGCGTCCAAGCTGACATTCTCGGGGAACTCGGCGCGCCACTGGGACTTGTCGTCGTCGGCGATTAGAGTGAAGGGAAGGGTGCGCGTGACCAGCACGACGCGGCGGCGGCGGCGCTTGGCGTCCGTCATGTCGCTGGCGTCGTCGGTCACGCTGAGTGTGGACTCTTGCTCGGCCTTGGCGCGCTTTTCGCGCACCTGGTTCAGCTTGGTGTACAGCGCCGCGAGCTCGGTGAGCAGCTCGCTCTCGCGCTCTTTAAAGCCCTTCTCCTCATGCGCCTCCGTGTCCATGGTGATGGCACACAGGGGGACTGCAAGGGAAACCGGAGTGATGGTCGTTGGAAGTTGTGTTGGCGTTGGCGTTGGCGTTGGCGTTCGGATGCGGATCTGTGTTGGTGGCGAGTTGGCGAAAAACACTAGCCATCAGCGAGATAGATGCGAACTGACACCGCCGGCGATTCTCGGATTTCAGCGCACGCGATACACAGGTGAAAAGCTGCACAATCAACGCTGCGCCATAGAGCGCTCTGCAGAAATACTCGAGACCTTCGCGAAGTTGCTGCGCGGCGGCAATGAGACATCCGACAGTTGACCTGGCACGGCGCGGTACTGTGCTCCCTCCTATCAAAAGATATCACATAACAGAGGAAACGAAACGACGCTAATTTGTACTGAACGGCGGCGTAAAATACAGCTTTTCGGTGGTTTGTGTATGCGGGCACTTGACAGGAGTTGACGATAAAACGGAGCCATGGTGGTATCAAACCATGGCACGGATGTGGCGGTTGAATTCGTCTTCGAGCTGCGCCAGGTCTTCTTGAGCTTGCCGCAGCGTCGCTCCAGCGAACTCTTTGTGCAACGGGAGCTCGTGGAATGCCGCGAGTTGGCGACGCAGCTCTGCGTTTTCTGCCTCGACCTGCCCACATTCCTATTATACACATGATCGAGGGATCAGCTCACGCGTAGGATGCTCCGACAATCGATTCGCATCAACGTACTTGCTCCAGTGCCTTGATTGCCTGGTGTTCGATGCTGTAGGGAGGTTAATCAGTGTCCGAGCTGGTTGTAATAATGCCAGGGCGGCGGGCTGTTGGATCTCACCGAGGTCGCAGGTCGGTGAACCGGAGATCTCGCAGTGCTGCTTCCAGCGATTGCTGTGACACGTACACATCGCCCGTGACACTAAATGCACCAGTCCCATCCACGTCTGGTATACCAGCCACGAACCAGTTCGGCCTCGTAGTTGCGCTCACGCTCCGTGTATTCTGCAGTCCGCTGCGCCATCGTTGTGGTGTTCTCTGCACTATGCCGTGAATAGCGTACCCACCAACCGTCGACAGTGCCAACAACTGACCGTAATTCTCACGATCGGTGGTGGCTTCGTCCAGTTGCTGTTGCACGCGTTCGAGGTCCGCGCACTCGGCGCGCAGTTCTGTCGACGCCTTGTTGGAAGCGTCCGCCTCCTCGTTCAGCGTGCGCTCAGTCTCCGCAGCGTCATCCAAATCGTAGATCAGATCCAGCGTCGCCGCAACGTAGCTGCTCGTGCGCGTGTCTTTGAGTTGTAGCAACTCCGCGACCTCGGCGAGCACGTGCAGCGACATCAATCCATTCTGCCGTGTATCCACGAAACCGCATCAGTTCTCACCCTTTGTGCCACTAGACCAGACGCCCATTGCACCTTGGATAGATCCTCCTCAACCACCCCCGTCTTGCGCAGTAGATCGAGCGTGCGCTGCGTCTCCAGGGCGTACTCCTCGCCCAAGCGCTCTACAACCGCGTCCATCTTGCTGTTTGTGTTCTTGTCGAATGGCATCACTCGACTACCCTCAAGAAACAACATCTCTGAAACAAGTTGCAACATAACGACTGGGAACAATTGGCATCAAATCGTCGAGATAACCGAATACAGTACATTACCGTGGAGCCTCCCGCACGGCGCCCCATGCCGCCTGCTCGTGCCAGTTCTCGATCGCGAGCTCGAGCTCAGGGACCACCCCCCGCAGCGTCGTGTCGTTGGTATCCACCACATCTTCGAGTTGCGATAGGGAGGCTTGCTTGCTCGCTCCCATCAACTGGTCCAGAGTGGCCAGCAGCGCTTGGGCCTCAGGTACAGTTCGTGCACGATCCTCCGCCATCTCTCGCTCGAGTCGCGCCACAACCCCACGCAGATCTTGGACACGCCACGCGCCATCATCAACACGAAGCCTGCCGAGAATGGCCGTCCAGCCGCCGTAGTCCGGGACGCCCAATGCCTTTGCGACGCGCTGGTAGCCATTCAAGGTGGGCCCGTTCGCCTGGACCTGGTTGATGTAGAAATCCTCAAACGGCACGGCCACTCGCACCTGCCGAGCGTCCTCCGTGACCACCGTGTGAGGTCTCACGGCGAGTTGCTGCATCGCAGTGTCCAGTGGTGGCAGACGCACACCAGCAACGCCACGGAGCTCCTCCAGCACCAGCTTCTCCCGCATCGTCACCTGCGATGCTGTCTCCTTCTCGATTCGATCACGCACGTTCGCAGCCACGTGCTGCAGCAGCCGTGTCTGCTTGTGGGTCAGCGACTCGAGCAGCTCCTGGTTCTGCTTGTATTTGGCTCGCATCTGGCGCACGACGTCGTCCTGACGGTCCTCAAAGCGGTTCATCAGCTCCATCTTGGTCTCCAGCTCTTGTTTTTGCTGGCGTAGGGTCTCCACTGTGGCCGCCACGTCTTCATACGCCCGCGTGGCAAAGTTGAAGCCAACAGTGAGTGCCTGACTCTCAATCTGGAGCTCCACCGTCTCGTTCGCCAACGCATCGTGCTCTGATCCCTTCGTCCACAGCTGATCGGCAGTATCCTCCGTCATCGCTGCCTTTGCTTGGTCCAGTGTGATCTTGAGTTCATTCGCTTTGGCGTACAGCTTCTGCGTCTTGATAAAACGGTTGATATGGTCAGCTTGGCTCTCGCGGAGCAGTCGCTGGATCTGCAGCAGCGCGTCGTGGCTGTTCTTCGATTGCTCGTGCACATGCGCAGCGTACTTGGCTTCCTCTGCATCGTCTGGCACCTCGTCGAGTGGCTGCGATGCCGCCTCAAGGATCCACTTGATCAAGTCCCCACCACGTGACTGACGCAGGTGCTATCATGCACACAGAGAGAGAGAGAGAGAGGATTCCTTCAGCATGCGATCTGCTAGAAGGCACGGTCACCACCACTCACCGCGATGTCGCTATCGCCAAATTCAATGGCGTCGCTGCTGGTCGCGGTCGCCTTGAGCATGCGCCGGACCTCGGTCATCAGCACGTCAATAGGGTTCTCACCCGCCGACGGCAACTCCACAAGAGGATGCGAGTCCACCGACACCAACGCTCGTGCCTGCGCCACCAACGAATCTGCGTTCGCCAACTCGTCGGCGTTCTTGGCGTTGAAGGCACGTCGCAAGAGCTCACGCTGCTTCTGGTCGATCGTCTTCGCTACCACCTCCTCGCTCTCCGTCTCCACCGCGCGTAGATTCGCCATCAGCACACGCTCTCGCTCACGCGCAGCACGCAGTTCTTCCTGCAGACGCTGTTTGCTCGCCAGCAGTGTCTCCCGTTTCCTCTTGGCATCGTCGCGCTCGCGTTTGCACGAGTCGATGGTTTGCCGCGCCACATTCACATTACGCTTAATGATCTACAAGCGCATCCATGCTCAGCAACACTGTCACCAGCATACTGAAACCACATGAAAACGCACCGTCAAATCTTCAGCGTTCTTGAGGTTACGGAAGGCCCACGCCCAGACCGGACCAAGCTGGCCGCGGCTGAATGCATCCAGATCGTGCTCTTCCAGGCCACCAGCGCGCGCAAAACGACCCTAACAACCACACCAATTGAGCCATAAAAGGCACGAGTCGAGCGTCAGCATCACCGCTGACCTGTGGCGTGTAGTGATGCTTCGTAAGGAACTCGTGGAACGCCTCGCGCTCGCGCGCTCGCACCGCCGCCGTATCCATTCTTTATTGCGCCAAATGCTCAGAAAATTGAATATTATCCAATAAAAATACGTCATTCTTTGTTTTTATCCAATCCAATCGTGGAGTTTTCCATATCGATTGCTAACAAAGCGCCCTCGATGACCTTGTTGAGGAGCTCTCACACTTGACTAAATACGTAGTACATGACCACGAGCATGAGTAGAATGAGGGTGCCGCCAAGCATGGAAAAAACCGCTCGGCGTTGCCGCTTGCGACGCATCTCTTCCATGTCGCGAACGATGAAGCTCATGACCGGCGTCTGGTCGAGGTCAGGGCGGACTCGATACAGCTCGGCCTTCTCTTCCGACGTGAGACGTCTACAACAGCCCCAGGGCCATGAGTACTATTCACAAAATGGTGCTACATAGTGGACAACTGTACCTTGGCATGTATCGAGCGGCACATGACTTGCGACGACCGCGGCTTGTGGAGCTCTTGTCATCGCCGTCGTCCTCGTCGTCCTCGTCGTCCGTGTCATCGATGTCGATCGCAAATTCCACCGACGAGTTCTTCTTCTCGTAGCTGCGCGGTGTTGGGTCATTTGACCGTATCCGAAGGATCGACGGCGGAAGGATCAAAGTCTGTGACGTGTTCGAACTGCCGCAGCTCATGTCGCTGTCGCTTTCAGTCTCGCTCTGGTTGTTGCATCCATGGCTCGTCACTGGATCACACTCTGGCTCATTGCACCGCTTCACACTGATCGCCTCCTTCAATGGCAGTGTACCATACGTGGAAGTGGCCATGCCCTTGGTTGCATGCACGTTATTCATCCGCCGCGCTGGCGAGGCGCTACGGATCTCGATCGGAGCGCTACGCACAGCACTTTTCTGCAGTAACGGGCTCTGTTCGCCGCCTCCTGCGGCCACGTTCATGGCCGTGCCGGTCATATTCGCTCACTTGTTCAGAAGCGGGAGATCTCCACACTGCGCTGGCTCCCGTTCCGGTACTGAGGTGCTCGGCGTCGCACGCCAGTGTCGTGGAGCGATGAGGGGGCACTCTGCATCCGCCCAAGAATGGAACGATCGAGCTCCACTTCCGGAAATGGTTGCCAAGTGGAAACCTACGTCTCAAATATCAATAATGAAACCCCTATTATGCAACTTTACATTGGCTGAGAAATATAGAATGAAATGCGAGGCTGTGATTGGTGGATTCTGATAAAAGCGATTCATGACTTGATGGTTGGATGATGTCAACTTGCAGGGTTGACCATGACAAGCTACTCAAAGAGGAGGCATACCATGGGCCTTGCCGCCTCTACCGAAGCCACAGCATCGCGATGCAGGATGCAAGGATGTTGGTGGAGTTATCCATGCTCCGATCATGAAGTGCCGCACGCTGCGAAACCGTTTCTGAGACTCACTGGCTAGCAGTTCCCTGGTATTTTTGCGCGAACCCCTTGCGCGGCGATCGCTGTGATGCTCGCGCCGTCACTGCCAATCATACCGTGCTGCCACATCAATGCGCAGTTACTACCACATGCGATCAAGAGGATTTGGATGAAAACACACATCGATTGAATCCAGAGCTTCGTAACCGTAGCCGATGCACGCTACTGTATCTTAATCAGGCATGCTGCTAGAGTTACCGTGGCGGCGTCGGTGAATGCGTCTATTGCGAGGCAGACTCGGGTCGTGCCGGAGATTGTGAGTGTCTTCTCACGAATCGCGCTCCATACTGCGGCGTCGACGCAGCAGCCACACCTTCGTTTCGTCCGCGGTGCTCGCGCAGCGCGGAGGAATCGTTGCCTTGATCGTCGTTCATGCCCACATCTTGCTCGTCGCTGTCCTTGGCACTATCATTGTCGTTATCATCCACCACGAGCCATGTTGGCGCTTCAGTCTGGTCGCCCTCTGCGTCGCACATGAGCTGCCACTCGGTCCAGCTCAGTTGTGCTGTCATGTTCAGATCCACGTGAAACTTGTCCACGCCACCGCGACTGGCATCGCGGATCTTGCGCACATCTGCCCACCCAGCGACACGCTCTCCCGACCGCAGTCGGCGACGTCGATATCGCTGCTGGTGCTCACCGGCGCTTGCGCGCGAGTCCATGTCTTCATCGTGGGTCGGCACGTTCAGCATCTTGCCCGCACACTCAGCCGCAAATCGGAAAGTGGCCTGTTCATGCAGTACTGTACCTGCAGGGCACGAACGAACCTCGTCCGCACGCGTGCATTGACGTGCCATGACTACATCATGCCCATCGTCTACGTGCGAGAACGCCATCACCGCGCAACACAAGTGCGCGAGAGCGGAAGATCCAGCTGGCTGCGGCCGGTCCGCACAAGCGATGAGCCTGCGGACGGTGGACGCGGATGCCGGGTCTTGCCACCACGTCCAGATCCAGAGCGAGCACAAAAACAAACGTTCGATCTGTTTATCCATCACTGTGCTGGATGTTCCTATGATTTGTGCATCCCGGAAACTCTGTGGTCTAGAGGACTCCTCGGAGGAGTCATCGCGCGATGGCGTTACAGTCCAAAGAGTGGGAGCGTGTCACGCGCTTGCACTGAGATGCCTGACGAGCACCTCCATGATTGGTTCAAAACTGCTTGAGATTCGTCACGTGTCTGTCGATTGGTAAAAAATATCGGCACCCCCGTCTCTGTGCCAGTGGAGGATGGAGCTTTCGGTTTGGCTCGTTGACGTTGATGTTGGCGGCCCCGTCCGTTTTTGACGGCCGCAGCTGCGAAATCCACAGTGCACGTTGATTCTTTGCCGTGTTTCCGATCAGAAGCCACACAGCGGAGGTCCAACTTTGGGTTGAGTGTCAATTCGATTTCCAGCACGGTGGTGAAGGTCTCCAAGCGTTCTGACTCAAGCACAACTTCTGAGGCGTACGTAAAAATCGAGGCAATTTTTGCTTCTTTCCCGCTCTCGGTGAAGCCAACGAGGAAAGATCATGTGTCCGGATGGATACATTCCATGGGCATTCAACTTGAATTTCAAGCGAGGCTCCGATTGCCAATCGAGAACAGCTGTGGTTTTAGGTCAGCGTCAGAATGCTGATGCAAGTTCCCTGTTTATGGTGGACACGCCAAGACTGGAGGCTGCCCCAGCACGAACTCTTCCCACTGGACGACAGTGCGCAATGCCTCCGTCAACCACAGGTCGTCTTCAACCCCAGGCAAAAGGCCCACGCGGCCGAGGAACGTGACTTGGAATCGGTGAAGGTCGCCGTGGATCGAGCCTTGGTCGTCAACCCGCCACCTACAGTGCACAAGTACGCCACCGACGAGAGTGTTAATCCCCCACTAACAAAACAGTTTACCGATAACCCCACGTACCAGTTTAGATCGTTCGTCCAGAGCACTTGACATCCTTGTGCACTTGAATGCGTCAGAGAATCCAGAAAATCCAGATCGTCCAGGACCGCCAGGTCATCCGCATTTTCCAGAGCACTTTTTGGATCGTCCACACTGTGGGAAAGAATCGTGAAGCTTCGTTCCGCGATTTGTGGATGCTTGACCGTCGACACCACGTAGACTGACTTGAGCAGGAGCGAGTGGAGGCTGTCTTGGTTTGCCTCATGGGCTGCCTCATGGGCACGGTGAGCTGGAGTGATGAGTCGATAGATAAGGCACGAGGCATGCGACTCGTCGAGATACCTTATGAACTTGCGGCGCGTCTGCAACGATGAAGACGGTCCACGGTGTTCACGGCGACTTCTGGAGTCAGTGAATGGGACGTCTCGCGTGCAGAACTCCCACGTGCGAGCAGCAACAACGTCAGCCCCATGCTGGTTTGACGAAAATTGCTTCTGTAACTGGTACTCGATGCACCCTCCACGCTTCTGTCGCCAGCATCGCCACCCAAAAGACTCGTCTTGGAAGTCGACATCGGCGATCTGCTCTTGCACTTGTGTGAGGTTCTCCATACCGGTATGGATGACTCGCTGGTAGTCGATAGGCGCTGTGCTTCGTACGTACTCGAACCGATCAACACTCGACGCGCTCGTCTCCACGACGGAAAATGCGGTGACCACTCGACTAATCGCGAGCTGCCCCTTTAGTCGCCGCTCGAGTAGTTCACCGAGTGCAGCCTTCTCTGCAAGCAGTTGATATCGTTGTGCTGTGAGATCGATGTAGTCGGTGTGCATCGAGCTCTTAGTGTCTGTCTTCCCGGCTGCTACACGTGTCTCGACGAGGCTCTTGCACGTTGCATCAAGCGATAACTCTTCTTCACGCAACTCCCGCAGAATTTGCTGTTCAGTTAACCATTGCTTGAGCCATGGTACGATTGGATGCACCGCGTCAACGTGGCCAACAGTACCGTACCTGTTTGCGATGGTAGAATCTCTTGAAGGTTTCACGATTACGCTCTCGCTTGTGGTCCTCGCTCACTCGAGTTTGTCCATACGTACGCCGTTGACTCGATGTGGACACGAAAGACTGCGACGTGTCGATGGCTGTTGTGCGTCTAGATTCAACTGCTGGTCTGGCGTCGTCCATCTTCATCTCACCGTCCGAGTTGTCAATCGCCGCCACAAAATCCATCATGAAGCCTTCGTCGACGTTCAAATCACGCGACTCGACCGTCGCGCCGTACCGCGCCACGTCAACGCCGGCGTCCACCAACGACAACTGCGTCCACAAGTGCTGAACGGGTACCTTCGCTGTTGTTGCTGAGGACGGCGACAACGACGAACTCGATGAGGAAGGCGAGGACACAGCGCTGCGCGAGCTCTGCATCAAGGCCGCGGCGTTGTTGGCCTGTGGCGGCGGCTCACGCTGTGGCTCGCGCTGTCGTTCGTCGCTCTCGACGAACCGATTGAGGATGACCATCGATTGTCCTCTCCAGCCGAATTCAAGGTCGGAAGATCACGGTCACCCACGATCTGATGTGGCCTGAGTTGGTTCCTCGGTCCCTTGATCAGTTCTGGAATCTGGAGGAGATGAGTAGTCGTCAGTGATTGGATCGTGAAGTCCACAAGGGACAACCAAGTTGCGAGTCACCAAGATGGCTAAATCCGGTTCACCGTTGACCGAATTTATGCGTCGTGCGTCCTCCCTCGATCTGTTTCAAGTCGCGTGGATCCAGTCGCTGGATCTTCGATCGTCGAGACTGGAATAATCGATTGATTGAGCGATCGATGTGCACTCTTGCCGCCAATCGACAGAATGCTGGTGCTCACGTCAACACGCAAGCAAGCGATGCCATTCTTGGGTGGGTGAAGAATCAACTGATAGCTCAGCGCGAAACCAAAACACCTTTGGGCGGTTCTGTTCGCGTGTCAAGTCGCTTGTTCGTGGGATCTGGATTCGCTGACTCCTGCTGTTCTCCAAGTTGGAGTCCAACGTGGTGGCGCGGAGCAAACCGTACTACGTAATAGGAGTGGACTGTAGCCATTTTGATGACCTCTGTCTGCCCCACCGCATGGTTTGTCCACTAATTCTCCCCTCCGCAAGTTGCGGCGCAACCGCAATCACGAGGCAAAAACAAAACAAAACCAAGGTCATGGAAGCAAGCGTGTGGGTGGGTGGGGGGGGTCGGTCCAATCTGATTTTTCTTGATCGAGACGGAGGAGAACTCTGTGTTCGTGCGTGGCTCAGTTGACAGCATGCAGCATCCCTCCAGCTGCCAATTGCTGTGCAATTGTGTGTCGGACGTTTGCGTTCGCTGTCTGAAGAAGTGTTGGATTGGAGGAGAAGCGGCACGGTGGTTGCGGAGTCGTTCTTGACAAGAGATTGGGACGTGGAGCTGAAGACGATGGTTGACTTTCGATCATTCATCATTCGCTCGCTTTCTTTGTGCCGTAGCCGCGACTGGTCTCTATCACAGTGGACCGCGTGGTAGGGGTGGGCCAGGATGAATCAGCACCGAGACTCTCGGTCTAGCCTCACACCTAGACTCTCGGTCCGAGAATCTAGGTGCTAGGCTAGACCCATCGATCGATCATCCTCACAGTCAATAATTGTTGAGCACCATGGGTGCAGGTTGATCACCAGCAGCGTGGAATCCACCGTGGATTTCGGCCCGCTCTGCTTGGTCCAAGCCAAGTTGCAATCCCACCATATTTGGATGTGTACCGTGTTGACGCATACAGTATACAGCACCATAGGTACTGTAGTCGTAGGTGGAACCATCGACGGGATGAGTTCAGAATGGCGGGGCCGCCAGGCCCGGCTCGTTATAAGTGCACCAAACGATATGGTGCAACATGTGGCGACTTTGTGTTGTAGTGGCTAAATGCACCGAAGCGTCACCGAATTTTGGGAAACCATATGCGGAATATTCGCATTCGAGCAACTTCGTCCGGGAAAATTCCGGTTAGCGAAAGGGTTAATCGTTACTACGTAGTACATTTCTGAAAGCGTGTAGCAGAAAATGTACTGAATTAAGGTTCATGTAGTCACTAAAGTAGGATGTCAGTCATGGTTGAAGTGGTGCAAGCAGCGATATTTTTTGAAGTCCAAAGCACAAGTCTTGTCGATGGATCGCGGCGAAGGTGTCGTTGCATCGGCGCTACAAAAGTAAGGCAAATACACAGCACAGAAGATGAAAATGTAAAGGCGATGTGTATTACCGAATAGAGCTACCGAAGACGGACTTAGCTACCAATTTGCTTGCGGATCATCTCTGAAACCATCACCATGTAACGTGCTCGATACGCCGTCCCTGATACCGTAAACTCTTGCTTCCACTCGTCACCGTGTATCATGATCTCGAGAAACGCACCACTACAGGCCCCGCAGCTGTTGCCATCGTCCTGGTCAAGTCCCTTGAATCGCTCGAAAGTTAGACCACCTTGAACATGGGGCGCTACGCTACGCTAGACCACATTTTCAAGCTTTGAAATGCAGTAGTCGTGCCCACCACTAGCCATCGAGTCGAACAAAACGCACGTCTTCGCCCGAAGGTTGATGTAGAACGCTTGCCAGTGCCCCCATGACACCGAAACGATGCTGACCACCTGGCTCTTCTCCTCGTTGACTGGGTCGAGTGCCAGTACTGCGTTCCGTTTTCTGTCCGCCTCCTTGAACTGGACGAAGTCGGGTAAGATGAGGCCGACGTTCGGATACTTGTCCGAGATACACGCGAGGATCGCGTTGATATCAGCCGTCACCAGCCACTCTGAACTCACGATCTTCAGAAAAAGATACCCGACGATGTCCTCGTTGATCGAGGTTCTGGTGTGATAGAGTGCGTGAAATCAGCGAGCACTGAAGACGTTGGTGAGCTTCAGCGTGAAATCGACTTAAATTTGGGGATGGTGACAGTGCAGTCAAGTGCAAGAAAAGTGTGAGCCATGGCAGTATCCGTGTCAATGAGGATGTCCAGATACCAGGAGGGTGTGGCGGTACCGTATACCATGGCAAGTGTCACCAGCGATGGCGTGTGTACGTCGTTGTTGCTCAAGGCGGGAAGGATATCCAGTCAACAAGTTTCTATCGGTAATGCTGTATGTCTAGAAAAGAAAATAAACAAAGTAGAAGTAGGGATCTGGTGGGAATAGCCCATCTCCGTAAAGTGGGTGGGTGGGGTGACTGCCCTTACACTGAATAGATTTCGATTTGCCCCCTTCGTGAAGAGAAGACCAAACCCAAGAACAACAACAAGAAGAACACCACCAAGACACCGACAAGCAGCACCAACTTCGCTCGCTCCATCAGTTCACCAACAGCGGAA